>VMKM01003186.1:0-44013 GCA_008360985.2 Macquaria ambigua
CAGGCTGACAGAGAGTCACAGCTCTGTTGAGCCATGTATTCCTATAGACCTCAGTAGTAACGACTTCATGAGCTTCTTTAATGATAAAATTCTAACTATTAGAGACAAAATTCAGCACCTCCTGCCCTCAGTTGGTACTGACTTATCTTCAAACACAGGAACCTTAAAAACAACTGTAAAACCTGATGTACATTTAGACTGCTTTTCTCCCATCAACCTTAATCAACCAACTTCCATGATTTCCTCATCTAAGCCATCAACGTGTCTCTTAGACCCCGTCCCAACTAGGCTGCTTAAAGAAATTTTACCCTTAGTTAGCATTTCTTTACTAGATATGATCAATCTGTCCTTATTAAAAGGCTATGTGCCACAGTCCTTTAAAGTAGCTGTAATTAAACCTCTTCTGAAAAAAGCCCACTCTTGATCCAGTGGTTTTGTCTAATTATAGACCTATATCTAACCCTCCTTTTCTCTCTAAGATCCTTGAGAAAGCAGTTGCCAATCAGTTGTGTGACTTTATACACAACAATAAACTGTTTGAGGATTTTCAGTCAGGATTTAGAGTGCATCATAGCACAGAGACAGCACTAGTGAAAGTTACAAATGACCTTCTAATTGCATCTGACAAAGGACTTGTCTCTGTACTTGTCTTACTAGATCTTAGTGCCGCATTTGATACCATTGACCATCACATTCTATTAAAGAGACTAGAACATTTAATTGGCATTAAAGGCACCGCACTAAGCTGGTTTAAATCCTATTTATCAGATCGATATCAGTTTGTACATGCTAATGATGAATCCTCTATGCACACAAGTTAGTCACGGAGTTCCACAAGGTTCTGTGCTTGGACCAATTCTGTTTACCTTATATATGCTTCCTTTGGGCAATATTATTAGGAAGCACTCCATAAATTTTCATTGTTATGCAGATGATACCCAATTATATTTATCGATCAAGCCAGATGAAACCAATCAATTAGCTAAACTTCAAGCATGCCTGAAGGACATAAAACCCTGGATGACCTGCAATTTTCAGATGTTAAACTCAGACAAAACCGAAGTTATTGTACTTGGTCCCGAACACCTTCAAAACACATTATCTAAAGATATAGTTTCTCTAGACGGCATTGCCCTGGCCTCCAGCGACACCGTAAGGAATCTTGGAGTTATCTTTGATCAGGATATGTCCTTTAACTCCCACATAAAACAAACTTCAAGAACTGCCTTTTTTCATTTACGTAACATTGCAAAATTCAGGCACATCCTGTCTCAAACAGATGCAGAAAAACTAGTCCATGCATTTGTTACGTCTAGGCTGGACTATTGCAACTCTCTACTATCAGGCTGCCCCAATAAGTCCCTTAAGACTCTCCAGCTGATCCAGAATGCTGCGGCACGTTTACTGACAAGAAACAGGAAAAGAGATCATATTTCTCCAATATTAGCTTCTCTTCACTGGCTCCCTGTAAAATCCAGAATAGAATTTAAAATCCTTCTCCTCACCTTCAAAGCCCTAAATGGTCAGGCACCATCATATCTTAAAGAGCTCATAGTACCCTATTACCCCACTAGAGCACTGCGCTCCCAGAATGCAGGGTTCCTTGTGGTTCCTAGAGTCTCTAAAAGTAGAATGGGAGCCAGAGCCTCAGCTATCAAGCTCCTCTCCTGTGGAACCAGATCCCAGTTTGTGTACGGGAGGCGGACAACCTCCTCACATTTAAGAGCAGGCTTAAGACTTTCCTCTTTGATAAAGCTTATAGTAGGGCTGACTCAGGTGACCCCTGAGCCCCCCCTTAGTTATGCTGATATAGGCCTAGACTGCCGGGGGACTTCCTATGATGCACTGAGCTCCTCTCTCCTCCTCTTCCTCTCCATCTGTACGCCCTCATATCCCATCAGTGCTTGTTATTAATTCAACTTCTTCCCGTAGTTGTGTGCTTTCTCTCCCCTTTCTTTCTGCAGGTGTTTCTGCCTCCGGAGCTGTGGAGTCTGGATCTGTGGTTGCAGCCACCTGCTGCCCCCGTGCTCCTCCTCTGCACCCGCTGCTGCAGTTGCTGTTGCTATTATTATTAGTATTGCTGCTATAATGTTGCTCTTAGTATTGTTTCTGTTGGTGTTGACAGCCATGCCATTGCCGCGGCCATTGCGTTACATCTCTGTGTGAAACTGTATTGTGCTGCTGTATGTTCTCTTTCCTCCTGCTCTCTCTCTGCTCCCCTTTCAACCCAACCGGTCGAGGCAGATGACCGCCCACCTAGAGCCTGGTTCTGCTCGAGGTTTCTACCTGTTAAAAGGGAGTTTTTCCTTGCCACTGTCGCATAGTGCTTGCTCATGGTGGGAAAGGTTGGGTCTCTGTAAATATAAAGAGTCGGTCTAGACTTGCTCTACTCGAAAAAGTGCCCTGAGATAACTTTATGATATGGCGCTATATAAATAAAACTGAATTGAATTGAATTGAATGTGAGCACAATATAAACTAACATAATGACTTTCAATTGATTTTGACAAAAGGCCCCTCTACAAGATGGCCACAAAATTAGGTGGTAATGCAAGACCCACCTTAATTGATATTGTACTTTAATGGTGCAAATTCCATAACACATTTGCAATTAAACAAATTACCAAAACACACTGACATGCAGTGCATCCAGGCTGCATCCCAGCTTATAATCCAGCCTTGGTGGTAGTATTTGTTTTTCAATCTAACAGTCCTGCAACCTTGGGGTCAAAGAAATCTAGTTTGCCATCCCCGGGCAATGCACTATATACATACAGCATATTGTTGTTTATGCAGTAATCTACATACTGAAAGAGAATGTTCAACTTTGTGTTTTCAGATAAATGCCAGACAGACCCTTGTCTCTCAGGCTTACATACATTGCACTTTTAGATAAAAATTGACGGCAAAAATCGACAGAGCCCTGCAGGTGCTATTGCTCAAAGTCATCACAAAAAATCCCACAGTGATAGTAGATAGATACAAGTATTATACTCTTGTTTCTCATGGGTGACTCACCTCCTTCAAAGGAACTGGAATGGTGACAGACTAGGGAGAAGAAACAGAATATGCGTCATATAGTACATAAGTGTCCAAATTTAGTTTCACTTTCACTTTTAAGATCAAAATTGCCTAAACCGCATAAAATAACAACAACAAAAAGAATAATAACATAACTTAAATATATGTCCCCGTATTTTACAACTTTTTTGTATAAATGCTTGGCAACACCCACCATTATTATTACATTTTAAATTACCCAGTTTCTGAATGGAGTTTGGCGTGACAGTTTCGTTAGTTAAATTAGCAGTCGAGTCTTGGTCTAAACTGCAAGCGTCCATATAAACTGACTTAATTTAAACTAAGTGGGCACAATATACTACTATAAATCTATAGTGTTTTTTCAGATAAGAGAACTTAATGACAATGAAGACAGTGGGTTTAATCAACGATGGTTTGATTAAAATTCAACACAATTCTACAAAGTTTCGTATATATTTTAATACCAGGCAAGAGATAGAAGACAGCCGTCACCCGCCTTCCCTCGGGAATGAACTAATTGTTACAATTACCTTCTTTCCTACCGTCAGTCTTGTCCCGAATGTGCGAAGTGGTTTTTGCTCTTCACATGCATTCGGCTTTCCTTAAAACGTATGATCTTTGCACTGTATGATGGGCTTGGCAGTCGTCTTACTTCCTGTTTCCCAAAACGTATCAGAGTATTAACAGACAATCGAGACAAGATGTCTCTTTTCAACAAAATACACATGGACGTCAATCTGTTGTAACGCTACAAGTCATATACTGTCTATACTATATATACAGTACTCTCTTTCCTACTGAAATTATTCTGCGCAGAAAAGTTAACGCAAACACAGACATGTCTCTGTGAGCTAGAAAAGGGGAGTCACGACTTAAATTGTTCAGTTGAGGTGATAAATGCTGTGGGTTCATCTAATTTTTATCCTGTGTCAACATTCCAGTAAACACACAATGGCTGCTGAAATGGTGTCATATAGCCTACTACCACTACTCACTGTCTCTCTGCCGGTTAACATAAGCAAGGTTTTATTTTTAGAATGTTTTGACAACTCTTAGGCAGTGCCCATGTTTACAATTTGCGCATGCGCACCACACAAAGCAATGGCTGGTCTTTGGAGTAAGGAAACTAAAACTAAACTTTTTTTCTTTTTTTCCTTGCTTTGGAGTAGAAAGTGAATTACCTGCACCTGAAGTACGGTCTCCTATAAAAAATTATCAAACTCTTTACAAATTATGATTGGAGTTATAACTCTTGTCGTGACATTGTCCACAGTCCACCCATGAGGAATTTTACCATGGTACTTATACTATGGCATGCATGCATCTCATTCATCGATCTAACTATAAAATAAGTAGGCCACTTTTCACATAAGGTTATCTCTGTACTTTCTTCTGCCCAATCGGCGCTGCTGCCTCAAGTGAGCATGTTTATGGTGGTTGGTTGTAACATACATAACTGTCCATTTTCGAGGCAGGCTTTGTAAACTATAGTCCACGGGAGAAATAACTTACGTTGTTTGTAACGTCGGTTACGGTTCCACTCTGAGTTATAGCTTGAGAAGACTCAGCCGAGTTCACACAAATATGGATAAATACGAAAAACAAAAAGTGATATTTCCTTCCAGATTAGCGTTTCACTGAAACATCTACACAGAAGAGGAAGTGGGTTTGTTGACATATGACGCAGTGACTGACGCACGCTCACCCCGCCTCGATGGGCGGGATTTGGTAACGTTCAGAGCACAGTGAGGACTCTCGCCGATAAACAACTTGGGGATCAAAACAATCTCTGAAGACAGCTGGATCCTTTCTGCATAACGACCACACCCGAAGAAAAACATAATTTTATTTGGTCCGGTAAGTTAAAATTGAAGCATCTAGGCCTATGCATCACTGAGTAATACTGGCCTTTTACTAGCCTTGGATGTAATTTGTCTTTTGTTCTCGAACTACAACCTCTTAACTGTCTTTGCTTGCTTGTTATTTGGACTGAATATCGTCGGTATTGTAATGTATGTAATGTAAATGTAATGAATGTTATAGCAGGACTACATTCTCCACTTGGAAAAGCTCACCCAATGCGAGCAACTGTGATTACAAGACATTAAGCAACACGAATCTCCGAGCAGACAGTCAGCTGTTTTGCTCTGTGAATATCAGGTTATATCAGGCCTGCTGAGGTTATGTCATCGACAGGGTTTGTCGCATTTATTTGGATGAGCGGACAGTATCCTGTCCGTGTTTAGAGGAAGGGGTCTGGTGACATTAGATTCCAGGCAAACAAGCAGGCAGGAAGTCATCCAGACATTGGGGGAAAACACGGATCGATGTATGGATCTTTTCATTGGCTTAAACGACAACAGCAGAAATGTACTAATACATGTAATATAACCTATGTTTATTATATGGCCATACTTTCAACAGGTAAGGATAAAAAGGGTATTCCGCGATTGTTTTTGCGATCAGCTGACATAAGTAAATATTGTATATTAAACCTTCACATACTGTGTTGGATAAATAGGATAAGATCAGTGTCTGTTGGTTACCACTTTGACTAAGACAGTTAAATATGGGAACCTGTAGGGTCACAGGTCTGAGGTCACAAATAAAAGTTACTTTCCTTCTTCATGAAAGAAATCTAAACCAGCATCACAGCTTATATAATGTTGCAATCAGTGTAATTTCAGCCTCTTGTATCATCGTGTTCCCTCAGCTGTTTCAGTTCTAAGTTGACCCCATGACCCGGCATCACAGCCACATAACAACTCAGGCTGCTCAGGTTTCTGAGCTGGCATAATGGAAGCAGTCGTTGCAACAGAGTAGGTGGTGTCCATGAACACAGTTGTTTGGGGTGTTTATTGGTACAGCCTCAGGGGGGAGCCATCTACATTGTTAATTTGTGAAAGATACACAAGCAGGGAGGAGGTTCAGGTGGAGGAGGTGACTTGGATTAACTTAACTTTAACATATGGATTTATTTGTTGTCATCAGCTAACATTAAACTTTTCAAACTACTCCACTGTGTCTTTGGTGCATTCTTGCAATTCACCTGCTTGCTGTTGGTAATTTACAGATTGCAATAGAGGCATAAAGATGATCGGAAAGATTCTTTCTCATCTGCTTGGGAACGCTGGAGAGGACTTTGAGGCAGCAGACAACTCTTATGAGGAGCTGATGGAGTTTGAGGAGGGAGGATGGGTCATTGTTAATATCCCAGGTGAGAGATAGACCCTGCTAGAGGTTCACATCTAAATGATTTAGTGTTCCTGGCTCAGTGAGGGTGCAGCTTTTACTGAGATGAAAACTGATCAGTTTGAACTGGGATGTTCCTTATACAGAGAACGGGCCGCTATCAGCCCCTGAGGTGGATCCCCTTGAGAACCTGCTGATTGAGCACCCCAGCATGTCTGTCTACCAGATGAGATGCAGGATGATTCGAGCGGAAGAGGAGGAGGAGCTGGGCTCTGATGAAGATGAAGAGGACACCTCCAGGTTACTTTCCATCTACACACACAGACACACACACTGTACACACACATTTGTCTTAGATCTTGAGCCAGAAATGAATAACCACTGACCAATTCACACCACTCAGTTTGTAAGAAAGATAAAGATGTCTATTAGTTACCACACCTCTGTCACCCTTCTCTAAACCAAGTGAGAGTCCCAAACAGCTTGTGTGGCCTACACCAGGTAACTGCAAAGTTCGAAATTCCAGTGATTTCAAATACAGAGGAGAACATTTGCAGCAGCTGATGACTTGCATATGTGCAGTGATAGAAGTATTCTGCTCCTTTATTTAAGCAAAAATAACAGTAACACAACGTAAAAATACTCCATTATAAGTAAAAGTCCTGCATTAAGAATCTTAAGTAAAAGTATAGAAGTATTATCAATAAAATGGAATTTAAGTATCAAAATAAAAGTACTCATTATGCAGAAAAAATGTAAGTAAAATGTACTTCTCCTGAAATGTAGTGAAGTATAAAGTACCACAAAATGGAAGTACTCAAGTACATGTATCTCAAAACTATACTTAGGTACAGGACTTGAGTAAATGTACTTAGTTACATTCCACTATGGCATGTGTAACTGAAGAAAGATGTAATTACCTTTACACAGCAGTTATACTGCTCCTGGCTCATCGTCAGGTGAGGTTCCCTCTTCACTGAATGTTTCTCACTACTCTCACTACTCAGGCCCGATCTGAGCCAGGTTGACTTAGCCATTGCTCCTCTCTCTTCTGCCACAGCCATTGCGATGCTCTCTCAGCCTCCTTGTCCAGCCATGTAGCAGATCTTCTTCCTTTGTGCTTCCTTATTTCCAAGGACATAAAGTTTTTTCTTCAATGCACCTACGGTTATGAGACATATCTTCATTCATCGGCCCAGTTACACTTACAGTCCAGCGCACCTGCAGAACAGCTGCACCACACTCACCATAATGCCTTCATTCGTCATCTGTGATGTGAAAACATCAGTTTTCCACACAGTCAAAGAAATAAAAAGTGTGCGTCCTGGTGATAGTTCAGTTATAAAATCTTAGCGCACTACGGAGCTTCTCTTCTGCTGCTGACAGCACTGTCAGCCAAAGACTCAATCACACTGTACAGCAGTGGAGGAGGTTGTACCAGCGTCTGATTCAAGTCATTTAGCTGACTTTGCTAATACTGGCACTGAAGCTGAGAGCGTTAGAGCAGCAAACAGAAACGGGTCACCCTGCTCTGCCTCACGCTGCCCTCTATTTCCATCACCCATCACAGTTTGCTTTGGTTAGGTAGTGCTGTTATCCTGTGTTACTCTGTGTACAACGACACAGCAAAATAAAAAAAGTGCAGTAATGCGACTGACAGAATGCGAGTCAGCTCAGGGGCTTCTCGACTGATGATTTGAATCATCAATGTTTAGGGGGCAGACCTAATATTAAGTGCTCCCCACCATGACTGGCTTGGAAGACCTCTTGCTCCGACTTCCATCTGTTGTCAGCTTTTGCTTTAAGGATTTCTCCATCCTCTCTTCCCTCGGGACAGTTAGCTCAAGCAGGATGATGTTCCTTGTATTTTTGGACCAGAAAATCTCCTGGGGGAAGAAGAGGCGTCTTCTGAGGTCTGCTCTCATCTCCCAGTCTGCTGCTGTTCCAAGCATGCCACTATATGTTGGTTCAAGCCACTCTCTCAGTGCTTCTGGATGAATGTATTTTTGTTTGGTTCTGTTCTTGTTGGCTTCCTCTTCCAATTGTGATGCTATTGCTGTCAGGACCTTGTTGTGCTTTCCCTCTGTGAGTGCTTCCTTACACGGTGATAAGATGTGTTTCAGAGTGGCTGGTTGTCCACACAGTATGCAGCTTTGGTCTTGTTTTAGTCCCCACCGGACAAGGTTTGTTGGACTTGGGAGAAGGTCATAGACACTACTGAGGATGAACTTTATCATGCTGGCCTCTTCCCAGTGTGTCCTAATGATGATATTAACTGTATTTCCAAGATTTAATCCAAAACTAACAAGGATAGAAGAGCCAGAATATTCACACAGAGCTGGTGTACAGTAATATTTTCTCTCTTTCATATTATATTTCACCTAGTATTTCATCAGCACATACTGTAACACTTCCCCTGTGTCTGTCCAGGCCAGTGGCAGTGAGGCGGCACATATCCTGGCGTCTGGCTGCCTGGGGAATCCCTCTGCCTTGCAACATTCAGCTGCTGTCAGTCCAGAGGGCCAGGACCCAGGTTGAGCGGAAGAAGCTGAGCCGCAGTGCCCTCCACAGGCAGAACCTGGCTAAGACGCGATTCTCCCCGGCAGAGAAACGCTACGGCCACTTCAAGCAGCCCTGCCAGCGTCTCTACAACTACTGAACAGGAGTGATGGAACTGCGTGTGGAGAGTGTCTCAAGTTGCCTCCACTATAGCCCAGTGTGCAGCACAGTGCCTTGACTCTGAATTACTCAGGTTTTCCACCATTGTTTCGCCTCACACAGTTCATTGTGCATATCCACCAAGGCAAAGCATGCGAGATTCACCACTTTCTGTGCAGTAAAATGATAGAATATCCGCCAAATGAACCACAGCAACACAGGTTTTTATTTTAATTTTACTATAGGCAGCCTGTACTGCAACCCTCACGTCAGAAACCACTGAGAACAATGAACCTTGATCTCCTGACATCATGAATGACAGTCGGTCCCTCAGGTTGCAAACATTAGGACCACACACAGTTACTTTCAAATTAAAGCATTTGTACATACATCAAATCAGTGAACAATGGAGTTGTTTGACTTGTTTAGATTGATTAGATATAAATAGGGGTAGGGCTTATAGGAAGTTGGAAGTGTGTAAGTTATTCTAAAGGTGTTACAGTGTATGACACTGATCCAAATATGGAAAATGAAAACCTGTAGAATATTTTGCTCTAAATTATGATGCAGTTGGATTATAGCACATTTTGATTTGTTATTCCTGGTTTGTATTAGATGTATTAGATTACTGTATGTGCCTTAGCTTTAGATGTTTGTGTGAGAAGTGTATTAAAAGTTAATTTCATACCACGTTGACCTGTACAGTATTCATGATGTGTGAAAACATAACTCTGTGAATTTCCTTAGATAAGTGTTTCTAATTGAGTCATAAAGGAATAATTACAAAACCACTGTTCATGTTTTGTATTGAGTCTACCATTTTGTACTTCTCAACGGTACTCACTTTTTTCATGTTACACAAATTGTTCATTTTAGACTCACGAGTGTAAATACAGTTGAATATTGTATTTTTCTATTTGTGTGGATTTATAAAATGTACCAAAAAAAACTGCAAATAAATCTTGTTTTCTTAAGGTGGTGGCTATGTGTTTAATGTTGCAGTACATACAGTAATTGAACAATGGAAATAAACATGTTTAAGGCACTGGGATGATGACAGAAAACGTTTCCTCTCATTTTCGAAAGGTACGTATCTTTTTCATAATCCTCTTCACTTGCTCTGGGTCGACTGCATTGGCCCAGTGGCCACCCTCCTTGAAATGAGAACCGATGATCATTCCATTTGCATCAAGGTAGTGTTCAATGTTGTCATAGGTCACTCCAGAACCTATAAGCACTGGGATTCTCACAGACTGGGAAACCTCTGCAAAAGCAAAGAAAGAGCAGAACAGTAGCAACTACAGGTTTTAAAAATACCCACTGTTTATGGTTACACAAATCCATGAGACAAATAAAGAATCAATCAAATGTGCTAAACTGCATCTGAGATTTGGTTATGTCAATGCAGCATGCTCTTTTTCAAATCTGGGCCTGTTCATGATTGCTAATGTCAATTAATGTTACCCACAGTGTCTGTTGTAAAGAGGGGACTAAACCAAGTGAGGCTGTGATACACCAAGTGAACTTTGGACGCAGTAGAGGCTGACCTCCACACACTGGCGTGTGAGCTCCAGTATCATTCTGTCCTACCAGTGCCTGCATGTTTGTGTTAACGAGAGAGAGAGAGAAAGAGATGGGAGAAGGTGTGTGTGTGCATGTATGAATCTAAGGCTGTGTGCCTGTTTAGCTCAAAGTGTTTATGTCGTCTTGTATGTCGTGTTGGAGACTCTGCTTAAAATAGCAGCCCTGGTGTTGCTATGAGAGAGACATGGTCCAGATTTCACACCCACTGACCCTCTGCAAATATGAACCTGGGTACCTTTCATCACAGCCTCCTTGGCCACAGATTAAGTCACTGATGGAAGAAGTATTCAAATTCTGGTAGACCACCACAATGTAAAATACTCCAAGTAAAAATCCTGCATTCGATATTTTACTTAAGTAAAAGTACAGGAGTAACCAGCTAAACGTAGTCAAGTGCTGGTACTCATTCCAGTATATATAACGTATAAGCAGCTTACATACAAGCAGTATTTTAATGCTGTAGCTGGTTGGGGTGGAGCTTATTTTAAAAAATACTCAATTACTGCAAGTTCTGCATTGAAAATATTATTATATTTTCAAATATCTTTCTGTAAAATGATCATATGTGTTGTATGTAAATCTTAATCTCCAAAGTAACTAGTAACTATAGCTGAATTCATAGATTTTTTGGCCAACAACAAGCTGTAAACATATTGACATATTATACATCTTATAAAGTTGAGATGACAAACTTATTAGCAAACATATCCAGTAGATACAGAGCAACATTAGCATTCATTTTTTCCAACACTCACTCTCCTTTTAGATCTGTTTTGATCTCCACCAACTTCTGAGAAAAGGATCTGGCTCCTTATTTGCTAAAATGCTCCACTATGTTCACCAGCTAACTTTGTCTGTCTGCTGAGCAGTAGTGTACAGTGGGTTTATCAGAGCTTTTTCATTTTGACTTGTCATAATAGGAAAAGCACTAGGTATTACTAATAACAGCAACAATGGCTCCGTTCTATTCAAGTGTCCCAGGAAGCCATGACAGTGTGACAGTAATCCAGATGGAAAGTCCCTCAAAACTGTACTTAATTACGGTATTTGGATAAAGGTAGTAAATGTAGTACTTTGTCTCTTTCCACCACTGGATTTACCTTACATCCAGTCATCATTAAGGGCTGTAGCCAATAAAGCATGATTCAGTCATACTTTCATGAATATTACTATGTGTATATTAGAATAATGAGAATGACTGTCCAGCACAATCCGCTGCATAAGTCCATCCCTTCAATTCTGAAAAGGATATACAGAGTGAGTAAAGTGTATACAATACTGTTCAGTGTTCAAAGGGTAGCTGACCACCACTAGTGAGTCAACAACTGCTTGGTCAGGTGCTGAGTCTCCTGCCTTTTAAAACTCAATTTACAGACTAATGGAACAAAACGTTCCCACCCAGTGGAATTCAGAGTTTTGATTACTAATGTCCATTAACACTTTACTGTATATGGGGTGTATGTGAGAGACACAGAGACAGAGTGAGAGTTCATATTCCTAAATATGCAGCCAGGCTTCATATGGATTCATATTGGGTGACTGCTGATCACTGGTCTGAATGTACACTGTCCTGACCACTAGAGGAACCTGAACACTGCTGTCAGGAACTCTCATAGGGTCTCACTACAGGTGAGGGTGTCCTCTGCTGGACAGATGGGACAGTTACTTATTATTAATTACATATAAGGTTGTGGTACTAAAATCTGCTTACTTGCTTTTCTCTGTTTTATTTCATTGTTAATTGAATACTTTTAGGTTTTTAAGATTTTATAGACTAAATGATTAATTAAAAAGATCCATGTTGGATCATTGAAATCAATGTTGAAAATAGCTATGAGTTGCACCCCTATATTGCTATCCAAAATGATGCCAAAGTGTCAAGCAGAGAGCATGATCAAAGCCAACATTCATTGCAGCACTATGGCTCCTCGTTGTATGAAGTGTGGAGTTTTTGTGGCAGTACCTCTGAGCTCCCGCGGGTCAGCATGCACTCCAGTGGCCACTCCTGTGATGATGAGTCCATCTGAGAGGAAGAACTCAGCGGCACGCGCCATCTCTTCAATGCTCACGTCTGATGTCAGGGCATGGGAGCTGGGAAAACACATATACAGTATACATACACCAGCATGCGCAGACTGAGTAAAACTAGTTGGGGATACAACTGAGACTAATTCTGGACAGTAGGCTGAAACCACTGTTAAATTAATTAAAATCAAAATACATTCTAAAAATGATTTAAAAATGGGACCAAGAACAACAGCAGGATGTCAAGTCCCTAAACCCTGATAGTCCATCAAAACTTATTTTATTTCAAAATACAAAGTTCTTTGTGAGTGAGCTCTTTGGGAGCACTCACTGATGACTTCTGGGCCTGTATCTATCAAACTAAAAAAGCTCTACAGAGCCAACTTTTTGGTAACGCTTTAGATTAGTTAGTTTACCTTGAGAAGAGACGTGCTGAGTTTGAAAGTTATGAAATGACAGATAGCTTTATTATCATATTTTAATTTTGATCTTGTGCAATGACTCTCAATAAAGTTTTTGAATGACTGTAATGTTTGTGTCCTTCACTGTTCATGACAGTTACACTCTGACAGGACATAAAATCGATCATCTTCTACAACTGCCTTGGCTGTTAGATGGACACTCCTGGTTTTCAGTTCAGCTGTATTTACTGTAGAAAACTCATCAGAACTGTACTCCATAACGACAATGAACAGCACCCTGTGTAACAACAGTGTCAGTCCATATAAACCTGTACCACCTCAGGCTTCTGAAGTCCCCTGTAAGCATGATGTTGTACCCCATACAGTAAGTAGGCCTACTTTACAGCATATACACTAACATATAGGCTGTAGGCCTACAGTATGTTCCTGACAACACTCTTTTCCCTGGAGCTCTGTTTGTTCCAAAGTAAAAGCACAAATGTACCCCGTTGTTATTTAGCAACTGTGTAGTTAGCCTAACCTCATTTTGTTATCATCTGAATCCCTCCAGTGTAAGTAAGTAGCATATGATCATTTTGAAATAAATCACAGCAGATTTTTTAAAGTTCTACTTAGGACTCATTACCCCATCTTCCCCCATTTGTTGCTCAGTAGATCATACTGTACGCCATAATAACAGAATAGGTACCCAGTAATTAAATAATACCTACAGTATAAGTTCCCAGATTGTTACCCCCTTATTCCCTAACTGTTCCCTTGTACCTACATGTATGTGTCAGTATGTACTGAACTGGTACACTGTTAGTACAAAAACTTACACTGAAGAAATGTGATAAATAGGTTTTATTCTTACATTTGTGAGTGAAAGTACAAGTGAAGGATTTTTACTTTAGTCTTTCACTTGAGTCCAAAATTTCACTTTCAGCAGTTTGATAAATCCAGGCCCTGGTGTGATTTTTTTTTAAATCCACCTAACTGATATTTTTTGTCCCCAAAACTATTTGTATGAATCTTCATTTTCTAGCAGTAAGAGATTGGATCAGCAGTTAATTGTGCCATCGGTAATTATGTCAGTATCATCAGAGAAAAAATACTTTTAAGTGAACTACTACAGTTGCATTAGAGATATAAAATATGATATGCTTTCAGGCCTTTTTTTTTCATATGAGTGGCTCATTAGGTTATACTTACTAGTCAAACTGTACAGATGGTGATCTCACCTGTGCTTCTTTTTGATGTCGGTGAAGATCTGCACATGCTCAGCTCCAATCTGCTTGCGATATCTCAGCAAGTCCCCGGCGCAGGCATTCAGGAGACCCTCATCAGCCACATGAGAAAAGACGAAACCCTCAGCTCTGATGAAATCCAGACCTGTGACCATACAGTAACATTATAATGTTATGGTTCACTAACCAGTAGCCACTGTGTCAATGACGGGTACGTTTTGGCTAAGTCTGACACACAAGTAGCTGACCTTTGTTCAGAGAGTATGCAGTTTCTCACTAAAGACCAAACACACAGTAGGTTATTTCACTGATAAACACAACTTAAATTAGAAAGAGTGACCAGACAGTGAAATCAGCTGCTGTATTGTTTGATAGGAAAATCTGTTTACACATGTTTTGGTCATGATAATACATAATTGAAGACCACTGTTCTAAAAGCTTTGGCTGCAGATGATTATAGCCTCATAGCACAGCACAGCAATAATTTAACTGATGTAAAGACTGAACCTGAAGCCAGAGCTACGGCTAGTGCCTGCTGGTTAGCTGAAGACAGTATTTGCACTCCGAGCGGCAGGAATGGACAGATGCTTCTCACAGCAGCACACACTGAAGTCATACAGGCACACACCTCAGGGCCCACAGAGAAGGTGTAAGGGATATCATGCATGTTCTCAATGATCACGCCATCCTGAAAGAGGGGTTTACAAGCAGTGGTTACTGGCTTGCCTGGAAAGACTTCAAATGTGTAAGGAATTCACACAATATGCAATAACTTACAATCCCTGCATCACGGTAGATTGCTGCCTCCCTGCATGCTTCTTCAGTGATTTGGGACATTTTCATACAGTTCAGGGGGGTGCCTGAGATAGAAGAGAAACTTTGTTATACAGTATATCACAAATTTTAGCTGGCAAATTTGCAGTGGTGAAATGTAACAGAATACTTCCTCCACCACTGAAAACTTTACATGTGAACATTGGAGGGCACAGGTCAGTGCAGTCTTAGTTTACCTGGTAAGGCTTTAACATGAATCATTCCAATAACCACGGATTTTAGGCACCCAAAAAGGTCCAAAAACTTCATGTTTCCGTTTTTGTGGAGCAACTGAGAGCAGAGAAAAAAAAAATCTTGTTTTTTTGTCTTTCTAACCATGGGGATCACGTGACTGGTCAAGGGTCAATTTTGTTTAAACGAACAAGATTTAAATAATGAACCGTCTTCAAAATCTATATCAAACCGGTAGCATAGAAAACAATTCTTGTCTTACATTACCCCACCATCTGGATTAGAAACGCATTTAGCAGTGCAGCAAGTTTGTTAATAGAAAAGGGTTGCGTGGTTGCAATGGGGGGATATGTATGGCAACCATAATACATCCATGATGGCAACCCGTGCTGGAAATGGGCGCCCAGGCAGAAGCATCCGCAGGCTAACATAGTTCATTTTTAGCTAAATAATAGATGCGCACATGGTGACAGCGAGTGGCAACGTTATACTGAGTTAACAGAACAAAAATGCTCAATTACCTCATAATACTTGGGTCATGTTATGTTTTATTTTAGGCTTAATCCAAAGAACTACCGCTTTGTTTACATCTGACAGACTAGCCACGCGGTGCCTCGGCACTTCCTCTTTGGAAGCACCGCCCCTGCAGCTGTCACGAACAGCAGTCACGCCTCCCGTTTGCCGGCTAAATTATAAACGTATTATTTCTTTTATTTCTGCACAATATAGACCGACTATATTAAACACATGTGCTCAGCACACGCTACACGTGTGAAAGTGTAGTGAATGGAGTTGAAATTAGGCTATAAAGAGGCGGCGAAGCTGGAGGTTTAGCGCCAAGTTAAATCCACTCCTCCCTGACGTTGATGCATCAAGTCATCTGTTACCTACTAGGCGCCAGCTCAGTGGAAGTAGCCCGGCCTGGCACACACACACAGACAGAGCACCTCCGAGTCTGAACAACAGGCGGTGAAGTTAAACAATATTCCTATTTTAGACGTGGATAAGAGTGAACTTCAAGGGCAGAATCTTGAGGTGAGTGGATGAAACGAAACTTTATCATCGAGTTAGTTAAGCTAGTTTCAGCTGCAAATGTTGTAGCTATAAGCTGATTTCAATGATGACTACACCGCAACAAGTTGGAATGCGGATAATGTTTGAAATGTTTGTATGGTTTGTATTAAATGTCGCTTGTGTTAGATGGGTGTTCGGTGTTGTTGCTGTTACTGTTAAATTGTATGAAAATAGGCGTCCTAGCTGTGCCTGTCGTTCGGCCATTATGAAGCAAGCCAGCCAGCCAAAGTTAGTGTGAGAAAATAACCAGGTTCCCCTTAAAAATACGCAAAATAAAAATGTTAAGCAGCTAATATAGTGTATGTTGTTGGCCACCGAGTAATTTCATGAACATACTTGCATTATTTGGTACTTTTTGGCGACTTTTAACATTGCGTGCCGTTTCCATTTCCCCGCGCCAGGCTGAGTTGGGCTTTGTCAGAAGGAGGGAGTTGAGAGTGGGGGTTGGGAGTGTATGAATGTGTTTTCTTAATCCCCAAAATATAACTTAAATACATCTCTCATTCACAGGTTTACTCCGAAGCTGACACCCACCCCTCTGAGTATAATGCGAGGAAAACGGTGAGTTCCATATTTATTTAATCTGTGGCTCTTTTAAGCGCGTCAATCAAAGTGTGTGACGACAGAAAGAAAAGTTGAGTTGATGGAGCTTAGCCATCCGGCTAGTTAGCTAGTTGCTATAGGACCTTATTTTGACCATATTAACATGTTTATCCAAGCGTGTTAGACTGTTTAATGCTGACTCTGGAGACTTACAGCTATCTTTTTGTTCTGTGTTGTTACAGGGAAGAGACAGAACCGACGTCTGTTGCTCCCGAGGCGCCCAAGGAAAACACAGTACGGCCGAGAAAGAGGAAGGCAGATGTTGCCATTGTAAGTAGTCTGAAAGGCTTGCAGACTAGCCTATAACTGGCCTAAACCCCATTTTCAGCTGTAGCGAGGTTGCAAATGTAGGCCTTATTGAATAACCAAAGTGTAAACCTGCTGTCACATATATTCACCATTGCTGGCAAGTAAGTGCCCTGTCCTTCATTTAAGTATTACTGATCATTGCAGCTAAAATTGTACTGCATATGGCTGTTCTTGCTTTTATTAATCCTTTTTATTGCCGCTTACAAAGCAAAACACTGAATCACATACAACTGTTTTTTTGCTCCTCCTTTGATTCTCAGTATTTGCAAGATCTGGATGAGGAGGTAGCAGAGATGACGAAGAAGAAGCAGCGTGACTGCGAGGTAGGTTTGGTTATCTTTCCACACTTGGTGTCAAAACATGTGCCTCACCCCAGTCTTTAGTCTACACCTGCGTCTCAGTTCTGTTAGTGTATCTGTGGCCCAGTCTGAGTCTCACCACTAGGTCTGTATTGTATCAAATGCAACACTGCTGGTATATAAGCTTGGCTGCTTATTCCTCAAGTACCTATTTGCTGATCTATTGTTAATTCTGCCTTAATTAGAACTTTGCACTAGTTAAGGAGGTGTGTTTATCGTCTTTTTTTCAGGCTTTAATGTTTGCAGTCAGCTTATTGGAGAGTCAGGGTTACCACAACATGTTTCTTTACTGTGAGCTCACCCTCTCATTTTCCCCTCTCTGCTCTCCCTCTTTCCTGTGAAGCTTGGCTGGAGTCCTGATGCTGGTTACACAAGTCCACACAGGTGGATCCCCACACCTGATCAGGAAGAAGACCAACCAGTTGCCCTGATAAACGCATGCTTCCCCCACTACAACTTTAACAACATATTTGTAACCCCCGTGCATTGCACCCCGCTTCCTGCGCTGTGGTGAGTATTGTTGTTGTGGGGTTGATTTATCTCAGGTGCTTTCTCTTGTCTAAGCACACACAGATGGGTTTCAAATTAAAGACATACAAGCTAAGCCTAGGCAACAGGCCTAGAGGGCTTTTGTCTTCTTTCACAGTATTGCTTTTTGGTTGGGTTATGTATCTATCCAAGGAAAATCACACTTTAAATGCAAGCGATACAGCTTTGCACAACAAGGGGGGCAGTCAAGAGTTACCATTGTTTCCATCTCTATTTTGTTGTCAGCTGGGCCAGTAAGGATGTGGTATGGAACAACATGTTGGAGAAGGATAAGACCTACACCAGGGACGTCCACATGATGGAGAAGCATCCTCATCTGCAGCCCAAGATGAGGGCAGTTCTCCTGGACTGGCTCATGGAGGTCTGTAGCATGTCTTAGTGACCAGTTTAACACCTGTCAGCACCATTGTAAACACAGCATATAATGACTTTGATTTTGATAATTCCAGCTGTACTTGCACATTATGGCACCCATGCTTTCTGTTAACAGCAGCTGTAGACAGCATGGGAGTTAAAATGCCCGAACCTTACAGAACATCATATTAAGTTTCATGACTGTAGAACTAACTCTTAAGGTAATGTACTGTTGCTAGCGGAAACTACGCCACTGGACATGGGCACCATTAGGCTCTCTCTTATTGCTTTTGAGGTGGGACCTCATCAGACAGATGTACGATCTGAGGTCTGTTTCAAAAGAGTACAGTGTAAATTTATTTTAATTTAAATTCACTCTTTACTACACCAAGGTAACGATTCGATCACAGCTGCTCTTCATCAGACTAAAGTGGCAATGTACGGCGCCATCTTAAATATACACATGATACAGTCACATGACGTGATCATTGCACATAGTGTAAAGGTAACCGAGGAATCTCACAGCCATGAACTGTGTATTAGACTGGGATGAGCCCTTTACCACAAAAACAGAAAACGCTACAGAGCAGCTTCACAAATTCAACCCAAAAAGAAATCAAATGAAAAGTTTGTTTATGCTGAACGCTGAAGAAGGGCATTTTCACACCTAACCTGTTTGGTTCGGTTAAATACGAACCCTAGTGTGTTTGCTCGGTTAGTGCGGTTCATTTGGGCAGGTGTGAACACAGTAATCGCACTCGGTTGCAGACCAAAACAACCGCACTGAGACCCTTTAGAGGAGGTGGTCTTGGTCCAGTTCCAAACAAGCTCTAGTTCGTTTGTGGTGGGAACGTGATCCAACCTCGATCCAACCCAACTATGCGGTATACACTGCAAGCTTGAGCTAAACGGCTCCTGTAGCCAGGTGTGCTTTGTGTTCTGCGATGTTTCTCTCACAGAAATATGCACTAGTTCACAACACAGGACCTTCTGCCTGTGTTTACTGTGTTCTTCTTCTTTGGTTTTACTGGCGGACTACAAACCAATGTCAATGGTGCATGCCGCCACCTACTGTTATCGTGCGTAAGATCCTCAGACACATCTGACCAATAAGCGGAGTGAACGTTCTCACGTGGTTTGTAGTGATGCGTTTTAGTTGGCTTGGATTTTTCCTCTGTGTGAAAAGAAACTGAACCGAGGGAAAACACTCCAAGTTTACAAACTCATCAACTGATTCAGACCACAGCAAATTAACTGTAGGTGTGAAAACGGCCTAAGTATCAATAACCCAAACATCAATACACAGATTCACTCACTCAATGACCCCAAAAATGAGAAAACAAGCTCTGCATTGCACTCTGTGTGCAGCAGACAGGCAGGCAGACAGGCAGACAGAGAGAGAGAGGGACGAGTTACCGATGCAACAAGCTGTTAAACCTTACATGTGCGCTCCAACAACATCTGTAACAGTTTTTGTATCCAGCTCTGCTTGAAATGTGTGCTGCACACAAATATCCCTATTCTTTGTCACCTGGAATAAGCTCTGTGGAAGCTTTTATGGTGAAAAATCCTTCAAATGTTTCACCTGTAACAGTCCTGTACTGTCCAACACTTCACAGATGTCAAGAAGTCACCTCCTGTCAACACCAATTAGACTAATGACTGTCACTCACACGTTAAAAGGGAGCAGTGTTCCCTATTTGGACCTGTTTTTTCCCTTGTGGCCAAACCGAGCCAAACGGGCTTAAAACCCAGTGTCGGAACCAGGAAATAAAGATAATAAAATTTAGCTTAAAAAATGTACTGCAATTGGTGACATTTCTAAGAGTTCATGGCAAGACATCATACAGAACACCTATTAAGCAACAACTTCACAATTTTGTGCCTTTAACTACTTCAGATCTTTGCTCTTGGTAGTACGGTTTTGTGAAACATTCTGTGGAAATATACTTCAAATTCATTCACTGCCATTTAAAATTTTGAAATAAAAGAATATATAGTAGGACTAACACTAATCAGAAAGATACAAATAGCTCTGTCTGTTCCAATTAAAACCACCAAGACTTGCCATGAGATAAGCTTATCCTGATGAATACATGTTGTTCCATCATTATTGTTAATTTCCTGATCCCATTTAATGGCCATAGCTCACTCGCATGCGCAAACTTGCTAGTGGATATGGTTTGAAGTCATGGGAGGCCACATCAGTGCAGTGATGTTCTGTTTGTGTGCATGTTTTAGGTGAGTGAGGTGTACAAACTGCACAGGGAGACATACCACCTCGCTCAGGATTACTTTGATCGCTTCATGGCCACACAGAGAAACGTCTTCAAATCAACGCTGCAGCTAATAGGCATCACCTGTCTCTTCATCGCTGCCAAAGTAGAGGTAAGAAGAGCTGGACTGTACAGGATGTACAGTGGGATGATCAAAATCCCTGGTTGTTAAGTAGCCTGTAGATCTTTTTTGTGGGTTTGCCTTTTAGGTGCATCATCTTAGTTGCATTGCCCCTTTCCGCTGCTGCATTTTACAGTGTTGGTATGTTGCTTGGTATGATTGATTTGTTATAATGCTCATCACATGTTTTTGCTTCTCCCAGGAGATGTATCCTCCCAAGGTCCACCAGTTTGCCTATGTTACAGATGAAGCCTGCACTGAAGATGAGATTCTCAGTATGGAGATCATTATTATGAAGGTACAGAAGACACACACATTACTCATTGATCCATGACACACCAGTATGAACTGGTCTTCATCTGTCCAAGTATCACATACCCAATCTCCCCCCACTGATGGAGTTTTGGTAGAACTTGGTATGTAAATGATATGGATCTTGTAATGATTGGCCCTTAGTTAACTAATCCACTAATGGTGGACAGCATGTGTTCTCTTCCTTTTCTTTTATTACACAATTTTAGAAATGCATATCTGTCCAAAAGGTAGTTGTTTTGTTGTCACTACCCCGGAACCGTGGAAATCTTGAGTTTATTTAGATTTAAGTTGCAAATAGTCATATTGCTGTTGTTGATGGTTTTACTGCTCCAACACTGCAGGTTGTCTGCTCCTTCTCTCTTTTCTAACAGGAGCTGAAGTGGACTCTCAGCCCACAGACTCCCATCTCCTGGCTCAATGTTTACATGCAGGTGGCCTACCTGAAAGAGACGGACGAGCTGCTCATCCCCAGATACCCCCAGGCTACCTTCACACAGATCGCAGAGGTATGTTGTGTATGTGTGTGGTGTTTTATTTATTTATTTATTTTTTCTCTCCTTACTAATACATTGATATAGTTCATTATTTCAGAACAATGACAGAAATGGGAGGCTTTGAGTAGGTCTGCACAGTTCTGTTTAATTTGACAAACATTTCAACCATGTTAGTTGTTGTCAGGAGTGACTGTGTGTTTCTCTCGCATTGACTATATACACTACAAGTATGTCTTCAGGTACATTCACTTGCAAACGATGAACCACTCCTACCTGTTTTCTTTGAGAAATCTACTTTTTTTTTCATCCTTTTCCATATCCTGTTCAATATGACTGAGTTTAAACATGCTGGACAAAGCTATTTCTCACCTGTGATGTTTGACAATTACAATTGTGTTTCACAGCAGAGTTAAACTGAATGCTGAGCAGTTTTATTTCATTGTTCTCAGAGCTTCAGTTATTACTTTAGTTCTAACGTCAATGGTGTTTGACAGAAGTGCAGACAGTACCATGCAGTTCAGCTTAAATGTTTTCTATTTGATCAGGAACAAGTTTTAATTCATTGGAATTGGGGGGGGGACACTAGAGGGCTACATTTTTATGTAAAACTCCAGCTCTAGTTTCTATAAACCACAAAGTGGAGCTGCATTAGAAAACAGTATCCAGTTAGCAGCATTTAAGACACTTTAAATTCACCTCATTGCCTAATTGAAATTTAAAAGTCTCATATCTGGTTTGCAACCTTTTTCCCCCCCAAGGAAGTCATAAAAGTTAAACGTCACGGTGAAATACAGACCCCTAAACACATTTTGAGTGAGGACTTGATTCAGAGAAAGCCAGTGTTCGGTCTTAATCTCTCTCATCCTTTTTAAGGCATCACTGATGCTGCAGGCATAAGTCACTTTAAGTGATCTCTGGATTACACATTACCATCAATCGAGCTTTTACTTAGTCACATCCAGTGTGCACCCCTAAATACTATACCTCTACTAAGACATTGTCGTTCTACTTGTTGCTACCCTACTGAGTCACCAGTTGCACAGTGTAGCTTTGAGGAGCAGAAACTGTACTCTTCATTCAGAAATCTGAATCCTTCAAAGACATTTGATACACACAGTACTTATGTCAATGCCACAGATGATTCTGTTGTGGCTTATTAGGAGTATTTGATCTTAAATCTTTTTTTTGTAAGAACCTCCTTTGTAGTACTCCTTTTGAGGTGATGTTTAATTACACTTGTTTTTCTGTTTTTTCTAGTTGTTGGACCTGTGTATGCTAGATGTGCGTTGCCTTGAGTTTTCCAATGGCATCCTTGCTGCTTCAGCCCTGTTTCACTTCTCCTCTCTGGAGCTGGTGGAAAATGTCTCAGGTAAAAAAAACAAACTCCTTGAGCAAAAGTTTTATTAAAACATATTGGTATACTTTCCTGCTGGCGTTCCCCTGGTTGTGTTGCCTTGGCTTATCGTCCTTCTGTCCATGCAGCTCTGAAGAGGGTGGAGGTAGAGGAGTGCGTGAGGTGGATGGTGCCATTCGCCATGGTGCTGCGGGAGGTTGGTGGGTCGCCTATGAAAACATTCACAGGAATCCCTGCAGATGACATGCACAACATCCAGACCCATGCCCTCTACCTTACATGGCTGGTAAGTGAAAGTATTGGAATGAGAAGACAACACTATGATTTTTCTCAGTTTTAATGTGTTTAAAAAGCAGGGAGAAAATGAGAAAACCCTGAAAAAATCAGCTACCTATGAAAATAATTATTTAAAACCGAATCTAAAATTTGCAGCGATCTACAAACTTAGGTAGTGATCTTAAAAATGTGTGAAAATTCTTTCAACCAATACTTCAGCTGACGATTTGCAGATATAATACTGAACATTTTTAGGGATAATGCCGGGGTTTGCATGAAGAAAACTTTAAGATTTCCTCAACACAAGACATGTAGAAATACTCAACTTTGAATATTTTCTACAAAAAATGTTGAATAAGCTACTGCAAAAGCCTCAAATGCATATCTACTCCTTTCTATATTGAAAATTCCACATCAACCAATGGATGGAGCCTGTTTCTACCTTCATTAAAAAGACTCTTTACACTGGGGTTTTCCACAAATTTCCACTCCAGTTGATGGTATAATTTGTATTTCCAATTGTGATGTCACAAAATCATAAGCAGATTTTAGGAGATCACTGAGAAACTGCCCTCCCTTCCACCACTTTCTAGTGACCGCACAGTTAATCTGTATTTTTGCTATGTACAGGACAAGGCCTACTCTTACCAGGATGTGGAGTTGGAGCGTCACAGCACCTGTCCTGTCCCTTCAGGCGTCCTGACTCCACCCCTGAGCAGTGAGAAAACTGAAGAGTTGGTCCGAGTGGATGCCGCAGTGCTGAAAATCAGACAGCGAATGTGTACTCATCACCATGACCGTACCTTCCAAAACACTGAAACTGACGAGACAACAGCAAATCCTAATTAGATTTTGACATTATAGCTGAAAGTGGAAGAAAAACAACTCTGATGTGTTGACTGAACAGCGATGCCTCTGCAGTACCAGTACACATATGTACGATGGAGTTTCAGTGGGGAAACATTGTTGGAAATAGTATTTTCTCCTTTTTAGTCATTCTGATTACTTGGATCCAGATGCTTATAAATGTCTGTGTTGTGGGCGTACACACTGACTTTGGCTAAATTTGCTCTGATGCACAGTGAGAATCTTCTCCACAGGAATCTTACCTATTTAACCCTCCAGTCTGGATGAAAACACAAAGCAAAGGGCTGTTAGGGATGGGACAGCTCAAGAGGAGATTTTTGTTTTTGAATAGCATTGCACCCAATGCTTGCATTAATTACCAACCACACCTACATTAGTGGTTGCCATTTTTATTTTCTATGCAGAGGCCAAATTGAATGGACATTTTATGGAGTCTCTACTTGATTTAGTGTGTGTGTGTGTGTGTGTGTGTGTGTGTGTGTGTGTTTGCTGTTTTTAATCTATTAGTGGCTTCATTTGCCCAAAAACTATTCCTAGGGTCATATTTGGCTCTATGTGCTGCTATAAAAGTGGGCTTTGCATGATGGGTGTGTGTGTGTGTGTGTGCATGTATGTGTATGAAATAGTGTGTTGCTCTTGTTTTTGGTTCTGCCATTTTATTGGACAAAACATGGCCATGTTTTGGTTAGGGACCAGTAGCTTGGCTACCTAAATGGACATGTGAACCAGCCAGGCTTCAAAAGCTAAAATATTGATTGTATTTAACTTTTATTTTTATCCCAACCTGCGGTTTGTTTCCCCACCACCAAAATGTAAGATTTCTATTTGACTTTTTTTTTTTTAAATAAAATGCTGCTACGTATTTTCTATTAAAGACAGTTTCTGAGGACTCTTAATTAAATAATATGTTGTTGTGTTTTTGCAGTGACATGCACAAAAAACATTCTGACAAATGTTTTCATGTAAGAGGGACTCCCTCCTTCTCTTCTCCTTTTACTCCTTAAGAAACCCCAGATACACACAGGCTTTATTCCACTAGATGTCAGTGCAATGCTGTCAGTTTGAATACATGCTATTCTCACCAAGAAAGCGCAACATGCATATTTACCATCACTATAGTACAGTGACTAGATATGATGAGATATCTGAAACAAACAGGAAAAAAAGACCAAGTTCCCACTCAGTTCAGATTGTGTATACAGAGCATTTGTGCAGTGTGTATTTTAATGAAAACAGAGCTCTCAAGCTATTCATGACAAGTCCAAGTGAAGTCTTTCTGGGGCTATATGAATAAAACCGTTCATAATAAAATTTGGGTCTTAAGTGTGTCAACATTTTAAGAATGACATAATGTTGCCCTTTTTCTTAGAATTAAAAACAAGTGCCATGTTTGTGTTTAGATTTGGTCTCAGCTCCCCAGTTGTCAGAGAGCTCCAGAGGTCTCTTCAGTGAGTTTGGAGGGAGCAGCAGAGGCAGCAGCTAGACACTGTCTTTATTTTTGAAATGTATGATAATACGTTGCTAAGAGATACAAGGTCTGACCAGTTAGTATATCCTTAGACTCAAAAAACCTTTTAACCTAAGGAAGAAGAGCCGAGGAGGGATACCTCTTTAGGACAGTCATGTAATAGGTGTTGCATATACAGATTAGACAGTAAAGTCCTTTCAGTGTATACATGTAGGCTTAATATTTGAGTTGTGTGGCTGTGTAAAGCCTGCCTGTTGCAACAACTTTTTATTGTTGGGGGATTTTATCAGGTCAAAGCTTGAGACCTGCAAGTCTCAAGTCTAGTCTTTAGGGAGCTAAGTGTCACAGCAGTCCAACTAATTTCTCATGTCTTCATTTTGTGACTTTAGTCTGACTCAAATCCTGAGTCTCAAGTCTGCAGTTCTGTGACAGAGCGTCTAAACATCTTGATGTACTTCAATAAGAAGATACATCATGCAACCTCGAATTACTTTATTTGGACCTTACACAGTTCATGGTTCGGTGGCCCAGAGGTGAAAAAAACAATAACAAAATAGAAAATAATGTTCCCCAAAGCACAATATTTCAGAAAACAGGACAACAAAACCAAAAACACATTTTACAAAACACATTAACAAGTTTGAAAACAACCAAAAAGAAAACACAACAGTAAAACAGGCTTGTTCCAGAAAGCAGATTTATCAAACTCTGAACCTAACCTAACCCAGAACTCTGAGTTAACTAACCCAGAGATGGGAAACAGAGTTTTTGGTTCCAGAACAGCTGATCAGAGTTAGTTCAATCAACTGTTGAGTATGTTCACTCTGAGTTAAGCGTTAAGCATTGTGAATGAAAAAAAGCCATCATCAATGTAGCGCCGATACTACGATTCATCATGGCAACAGGTAAATAAAGAGCAGAGCCTCCATTTTAATCCAGTGGAGCTAGTAATATTAATGCGCCAATGCGAAATATGCACATTTATCTTCACACAGCATCAGCAGTAAAAGAACCTGAGTTAGAGTGGAGAAAAGAGAAAATTAGTTAACACTATTACATTTTACTCAGCCCAGTCCACTCATTGATCATTTACCAGACTTGAATTTCCTTAATGGATGATAAAGTGCTGGAACCCTACTATATGTTACATACATTTTTAAATATATTTATCCAGCTGTAACCTGACTGATTTTTAATTTGCTCAATAGCATTTAATTACGATATTTCAACATGTACTAAAACATAGTAACTGAAATGCTGTTAAAACACGTTAAGACTATGCAGCCTAAAAACTCACTTTTAAATTACATTTAGTTCAGTATTTTCAGCTGCACCACAACCATCCTCACTATATATGAACATAATTTCCAATATGATATAACTGATAGGAATGTTCCATCAGTGCGACCAATCACATCATGAGAAATTATTATTCATTGATCAGTGTCTTATGTCTAAAGCTTCATACAGATTTAGATTTTTATTTAAACCATGATTAGAGTCACTGTTATAAAGAACAATTGTATAGATTTTATTCTGGGCTGGGGATAAATCCACGATTTGTAACATTTGAATGTAAGTCATCAATAATTACATTGATTATAAAAGAGTATAAAAGATATATGTCGGAAGATACTGAACCCTAAAAATGGTTTGAACATAATCTAAAATGTAAACAAAAACCTCTGATTTGACACGGAATGACCCAATACAGCTTTTTCTGATACAAGTGTTTCAATGCCAGTTTTTAACTTTTTCAGTTCAGGTTTTTATTTCAATGCCAAATTTTATTTTCAATGCCAAAATCTAAGGTCACTGTCCTGGCTCCATAGAATAACCATTCATAAATCTGCTTAGAAATAATTGAAAATGAGAATGAGAATCATTACATTTTTAAGTTTTCTTCAGTATCAAAGTCCAGTGATAGTTGTCTGTACATATCCATGGGTACATTGCAAACAGGAATTGCTAATTCGGCATAGTTTTAATGGCCAATTTGCCAATATGTAAACAGATATACATCATCTACCTGTAGCAGTCCCCTTGATAAGTTTGAACTTTTCCTGTCATCATATTGGTTCCCAAATAGGCCTACGTGATGGTGTTAGCATGTGTCCGTCTATCAGATTAGCAAAAACATTTTTGCATTTTTATTGAATTTTCACACAAAAGTCAAATTTCACACAGTGGGTAAAAACAACAACAACAACAAAAAAAAAAAAACAAGCAGCTCTTGCAGCAGAAAAACACTCAGAAATCCACTTAAGAAATAAGGATGTTGCTCCGGATGAATCAGAATCAGAAGCAAGCTGCCAAGCATGTTTTCACATACAAGGAATTTGCTTTGGTATATTGGTGCATAAATAAGTATCAGAGAAATAAAAAAAACACATAAAACAGCATACCAGATAGTTGTTCTGACCGCACCAGGTCACCAGATGGTCAATCTCCCACCTGTAGATGGACTCATCCCCACCAGAGATGAGCCCAATGAGGGTGGTGTCATCCGCAAACTTCAGGAGCTTGAGGGACTGATGACTGGGGGTGCAGCTGATGGTGTACAGGGAGAAGAGTAGGGGGAAAAGGAGACATCCTTGAGGGGAACCGGTGCTGATGGTCCGGGAGTTAGAGACGTGCTTCCCTAGCTTCACATGCTGCTTCTTGTCTGACAGGAAGTCTGTGATCCACCTGCAGGTGGAGTCAGGCACACTCAGCTGGGAGAGCTTGTCCTTCAGCAGAGCTGGGATGATGGTGTTGAAGGCGGAACTAAAATCCTGGCATAGGTTCCTGAGGAGTCTAGGTGCTGAAGGATGAAGTTGAGGGCCATGTTTACTCCACCATCCACAGACCTGTTAGCTCTGTAGGCGAACTGCAGGGGGTCCAGCAGTGGGTCAGTGATGGTTTTGAGGTGGGACAACACAAGGTGCTCAAAAGATTTCATTACCACAGCTGATCAGCATAGTGCTTTAGGGTGGAGGGAGAGACAGAGACAGGGGTTCTAGCTTTTGAACAGTCTGTTAACGTCTCTCTCCAGGATGGAGAGAGTCGTCACTGTGGTGGGGGAGAAGGGGGCCTCTGAGGTGGGCAGTTGTGGAGAGGCCCAGGCCCCTGCTGTGATGGGGGAGGTGGAGATTGTGGGTTGGAGCTGGTGGATAGAGTCATGGGGGATGGTGTCAGAACTGTCCCAAAGCGAAAAGTAGGTAATTGTGGCTGTAATTATTAGCTACTAGGGTGGGGGTGAAGAATTATGCCCATACTCGATCCGAACAGGATTAGAATGACTGACTAGTGCAGGTAATGTTAAAATCACCCCACCTCCCCTAGAGAAATAAATCAGCTCTAACTGGCAGTGCCGGTATGCCAGCACTTGCACCAATATACGTCAGCTGCCTGCTGTCTGTCTGCCAGACATGTTTTGATTGTTGTCAGTTTCAATTAAGAATAGATGGTAGACAAATTAACACCCATTTTGTTACATTTAAATAAAAACACAGTATATTGTGTGATTGGCTATATCTGAAGTTATTTAAATAATACTGCAACCATATGTAAACTGTTATGTCACCCAATTACCACAACCCAACTGATAGATAACTTAAGTTTCGAAAAAATTATAATTATCTTATTTTCTTGCTATAAAATAAATCGTAAAGTAGGTTATTTAAAAAAAAAAAAAGTTATTTAGTGGTGTGTTGCATCTGTTTTAATTAATTTTCAGCATGTATTATACAAGAGAAAGCTCAAATTACTCATGCAGGCCTTGAACCCCCAATGGCATGATGACAAGCAGAGCTAGATCAGTGGGGTTGAGTTAATCTTCTCTTGTGGTCTAAAGCATGCGCTAAAAGTTCACGTTGAATTTGTTTGTTGCAGTGGTTTTGTTTTTGCTACTATACTTCTCTTTATATTATATGTTTAATATGTGCTGCTCTGTCTTTACATGTTTTGTTGTTTGTCTTTTTGTTTTGTCTTTACATGTCAGTTTTCTTCTCTGTGAATTGATGTGATCAGTGCTTGATGTCTCAGTCTGTGTTTCAAAGTTATAGAATAAACCAGACTTGACTTTGTCTGCTCACATTAGCTCTGAGTTAGCTTTATGAAATCGATCAATCATGGTTCAGCAACCTATATGAAACACCCCTTTGGTCTTTGTCAACTGCCACACAAGAACTAGCTCTGCAATCGAGCACTGGAGACTGAATAGCCACACAGAGACTAGACCAGCAACCACACTGAGGTTCTTGTTAACCACCGGCATAGATCTAGACTTGTTTGTCTCAAGTGGTTAGTTTCTTCTCTGTATATTGACGCTGCCAGTGGTGTTGTTTGCTCTAGCTGAGCAGAGTTAGAACCAGGCCAGACTTCCCTCAGGGCCTTGCCACCACACCATGTAAACAAGTTGCTCCAGTGTATATTAGCAGACACTTTGATGTCACCAGCTGACTTAGTTTCTCTTCTCTTACTCTTAAATATTTTATTGACTTAGGCTAATTCACACCAGTGGAGTGAGATATTGACTATAATAAGGGCTATGACTGCTGTTTTTCAAAAACTCAAAGGAATAAGTTTATCTTATGGTGTATGGCAATCACAAACATGGCAGCAGCACACACTGTATGAAAATCCTGTATGATTTCTATATGACCAATTAGAGTTTCTGAAGGGTCTGTGATTGTTTAGGTGCCTCCAGAAACCCTGAAGAACTCTTAGACTGAGAAACATGTCTGTGAAATGCTCAGGGACTCTTGATGGACATGACGGTCTTCCTGTCATGCTGTTTTAAAGGTGTGTCTGCCTCCCTCTTGTGGCTACTCTAATTAAATGTGGGACCACTCCCTTAACCACAGGAGCCTCATGCGCCCTCCTCTGAGAGAATACACAGAAAGAAAAGACATTTTGCATAATTGTTTCAATCCATGTGTGTCTGAGAGAAAAAATATATGTTTTTAAAATTACCATTAACTAAACACCTCTTTGACATAGTTAACAGCAGTGGACTTAAGTTTCACAAAGTCATTTGTTTTGCAGGACTGATGTATTTAATTGCATTGGATTGAGGCTGTTTATGCACAACATGAGTCATTTTGGAATCATACTCATGTAAGTTGATTTTATTTAACTGGCCTGCTTCTGACAGTCATCACTTAGTTCTCCCTCTACCAATTACAATTTGCCCCTCTGCATGCCTTTTTTTCACATTTGTCAGTTAGCTTACATTTAAAATTCAGAAACTAAAACAATGTTTCATTGCCGGCAAAACAGTTTTGGAGATCCTGAGCGGGAGAAAGTTTTGCAGTAGAAACACATATGAAGGTTATACAGAACTTCACTTTTTTTCCCTTAAAGACTGTGTGGAGAACTTAGCCTTACATTTAGTTGCTCGTGAGTTGTTTAAATAAGAAGGTGCTGTACATCAAAATGATGATAACCTCTCTTTGAAGAAGGGGAGGTATCAGGATGTGATAATGTGTTGACATTGGTTTCTGAGGTCTCTTGTTTTGAATGAGTATGGATACAGTGTATAGACCTATTTCATAGTAGATGCTGTATTCTGACTTGTCATAGCAAGAAAAGCAGATGTGTAACTAATAACATTAATGATGGATCTATTCCACTAAGTGTCACAGTACGCCATGCCAGTGTGTCCTGGATTGAAGGTGGCATACCTAAATGGAATGCAGTCATTAATAATGTTAGTAACCTTTTTTTGTTATGACAAGTCAAAATGTCTGCTGTATAAAAGGCCTATTACATTGTATGTGTACAAAGTTTTTACTCTTTTTTTGTACTACAAAGTCTTTCAAATTTTAAATTCTTAAAAAATTCTATAATAATAACCACCATTACTGTGAGTGAAGAACTGATTTCATGAAACATATTGAATCCATCATGTACTTTCCAGTCTTTTGTGATTCATAGTATAAGATTAATAGTAAAAGGCAGATTTACCACAGCTTTAAATGAAAAAGATAATCAGGCTTCACAGCTGGGTCTGGACAATATGCTATTATCTGAAATATTAAAATATATATTAAAAGATATTTGTCAATGAAAAACATATCTCAACAGAAATAAGGATTAGATTACTTGCTTTTTCATAGATTAACTAATTAAGGTATTATTGAGGAAGGCCATCACCTTCATCAAGGAGGGAGCCTTTCTCAACTAAAAGCCCAAAGCCCAGTTTGCTGCAAACTGCCAGGTCCTGGGAGAAGAGGGTCGACGTGTGAAGGAGGCTGCAGTTCCCAGAGGTGTTGCACACAACCCTCCGTCCGAACATTGTACTGTGGTCAACCGAAGACAGTGCCATGGGAGGAGGGATGCGAAGAAGCCCACAAGAGAAAGGCCTTGAAGTACCAGCCCTTAGTTCAGGAGCGCAAGGACGAGGCATGGCAGGCATGGTTGTTCCCTGTAGAGATCAGCTGCAGAGGCTTCCCAGCCAAATCAACATGGCGGTTGTTGTCAGCTTTGGACCTGGACGAAAGGAGCTTGAAACAAGCAGCTCGCATGATGGGGGAGGAGGCAGAACTAGGCTTTTGCTGGATATGGAGTAGGCAAGAGGAGGCAAGCTGGAAGCCAGGAGCAGATGGGCAGTGACTTGGCCACCACTACCAACCCACCAACTGGAGAGTGTCGTGGTTAAGGGATGAAACACTCAACAGGTGTATGTCACAAGTTATTATTATTAAATTAATAAATTGTTGTTTTTTTTCATGTCTGGCCATTTACATGGCCCATCCCTCTTGGAACTATTCAGACACATTAATAAACAGCAAATCAAACATTCCGGTATGTAAACCCACAGCACAATAACAGCTTACATATAATATCCCAGAAGATCTCCATCAATTGAAATTAAATAAATATATACACACAGCCTCACAACTATAAACATACTTCATAATATTCACAGATTCTGTCATCTTCAACCATACCTCTGTATCTTCCAGTTTCAAATATTTCGGATGCCCATTACCCTCCAATAGAAAAATCCCAATCAAATATTTTACTAGCAACCCTATTGGTTGTTAAACCAAGTCTCATCCCATATCTCCATTAACTGCCAAAACAGGTGCATATTTATGAACTCCCAAAAATAATCTATATGCCCTATTATGGACATTTTTACTTTTTCGAAACCCTATATTCCTGACACATAATCTTAGACTGGACAGACACATGTTTGAACATGTAGAGCAACCCATATCTTTCAGCATTTTAGTTTTTCCTATCATACCTCCTAAGGTCCTGTACTTGCAGAGTCTGCTAGAACTGATGCACCATATAAAAATGACATACTTTCATCTACAAAGAAACCAAGATACTTATGTTTATCTGTAAACTCAAGCTGTTTCTCACCAACAAAAACTGAAAACTACTTCTTTCTCTACCTAACTTTGTTGTTGTCTCCACTTTTTACACCATTCAGCAACACGTGTCAACATTGCTGTCTATCTGATGGTGCTGAAGCTAAATTTAAAGAAGTGATTCCATCGGCATTTAATTCAATGCCATATCTCAATATTACAGAGGACTCCTATGCTAACTTTAGTCCCTCCCAAATCATCTTGTTGATAGTGCTGCAGGCTCACTGTGAGTGACACTCGACTCTATTGCCCCTCTAAAAAAGAAGATAATAAAACAGAGGAGGTTAGCGCCATGGTATAGCCCCCAAACCCGCAAATTAAAGCAAACATCGCGAAAACTTGTTCCACCAACCTGGAAGAATCACGTTTAGTCTGGCAAGATAGTCTTAAAACATATAGGAAGGCCCTCCGTAATGCTAGAGCAGCCTACTACTCATCATTAATAGAGTAAAATAAGAACAACCCCAGGTTTCTGTTCAGCACTGTAGCCAGGCTGACAGAGAGTCACAGCTCTGTTGAGCCATGTATTCCTATAGACCTCAGTAGTAACGACTTCATGAGCTTCTTTAATGATAAAATTCTAACTATTAGAGACAAAATTCAGCACCTCAGCCGGTACTGGCTTATCTTCTAACACAGGAACCTTAGAAACAACATGATATATATTTAGACTGCTTTTCTCCCATCAACCTTCACCAACTAACTTCAATGATTTCTTCATCTAAGCCATCAACGTGTCTCTTAGACCCCGTCCCAACTAGGCTGCTTAAAGAAGTTTTACCCTTAGTTAGCACTTCTTTACTAGATATGATCAGTCTGTCTTTATTAGCAGGATATGTACCACAGTCCTTTAAAGTAGGGTTTCAGCCAACTATAGACCGATATCTAACCCTCCTTTTCTCTCTAAGATCCTTGAGAAAGCAGCTGCCAATCAGTTGTGTGACTTTCTACACAACAATAAGCTATTTGAGGATTTTCAGTCTGGATTTAGAGTGCATCATAGCACAGAGACAGCACTGGTGAAAGTTATAAATTACCTTCTAATTGCATCAGACAAAGGACTTGTCTCTGTACTTGTCTTGTTAGATCTTAGTGCTGCATGCTAACATTGTCATTGCTGTGTCTCAATTTGCGTACTTCTGTACTTAAACTTGCTATTTTGAGTGCATAAGTGCGTTCACACTGACAGTTATGGCAAAATGCAGTGTACTATGAGTACCTGGATGATGTACACATAACGGTCAAAAAGTTGAGTGTGGAACTCTGCACACTTCTCACCCTCAATGTTCGCCATCTTGACTATGTAGTGGAAGGGGAGGACCACCAACGTATGAAAATAGCGGCTGCGGTTGCGATTGTTACAGTTAAAAGTAAAAACGTTCATTTTTATTAATTTTTTAATAAAATTGAATTGAAGTCAGGTGAGCAAACGAGCCGGCAGATATTTTGGTGTATGCCAATCGTGGTAAAATGTTGGCGATAATGCTCCGCCCAGTTGCAATTCGCCATTAAAAAGAAGAAGAAGAAGCGGTCAAATGTAGCGATTGTCATTTCCGGTAAGCGCACAACGGCCATGCTCAATTTGACACTAACCTGTCAAAATAAACGCACTACACAAGTAAGTACATAGTGTACACAGTGTACTGCATGGAAGTGTACTGCATGGAAGTATCTGAATTGAGACACAGCAACTATGAACATGTTAGCATGCTGACGTTAGCTCAAAGAACTGCTGTGCCCAAATAAAGCCTCACAGAACCAACTCTTAGTTTTATTTGCGACCTCTAAACCACTGACTACTAGCTTCCTGGTTAGCTGAGGTAGGTAAAACCTGTGCAAAACCTTCCGCCTCTCTCTCTGCTGCTTCGTATCACTCTGCTGCCTCGTAGCCCTCCCCACCAAACCGAAGTTCGAACGGCAGCAGAAGGAGTCAGAAACCTCATGCCTCTTGGGCTCACTCTCCACAGTGTGAGCCTCACCAAGACCCCGGTCCCTCACGCACAACTTGTCTTCTCAAAGACGCCCCTCCAGTGCTTCGTGGCCCCAGGGCAGAATGTCCCAGTCTTCAGAGGCAGCTGCAATGCTGTCTAACAGCGGGATGAGAGGCTAGTACACCACACACACACGGCACCGTCCCCCCTCAAAAGTTATTCCCCGCTGTTTGTCATCATACCTCGTCGATACGAGCGCCATGGCATCGAACATAATGAGCCCGATGCTCCGTGTGGAGCCGGGACGTGTTCACACACGTGTTTTGAACTATATGTCGCTGTAGGCAAAAGAGGTATTGGAAATGTATCACAAGTTGCAGGATTTTCTGCCATTGAATCAGGCATCTGAAGGGACATGCATGTGCATCTGCATCTGCATCAATAGACAGCCAATAGGAACGTCCTCTCTCTGAAATGACCTGTGATTGGCCAAAATCTCCCGTCATGGGTTAGATTTTCTAAAGCCTGAAAACAGAGCCAAGAGGAGGTGCAGAAGTAGACGTTTTCTCTCAGACCACTTGAATTACAATATGCTGAAAGGTTATGGAATTTTGCCCAATGACGCCATAAAAATACTTCCTGCCCCACCTTTAAGGCAACTCGTCACCACCACCAGCTGTCCAAATGTCCCAATATTTTCCTCATTAATATGTATATTTATATGACAATAAAAACATAAATAAAATAATAAAACATAAATCCAATCTGATCACATACTCTAGGCTGATTAAGGATACTGTGGTATAAGTTATAAGCAATGATTGCACTTGGGTACTGGTGTTAACAGGGATGTGTTTACCCACAGGCAAACACACAGACACTGTCATTACAATGTTACATTGCATTACTTATTCTACGTAAGTGGAGGGACATAAAAAGTATAGAACACTGACTTTGTTGTCATTTCACCCACTGCAAGGAAAGACACCAGCAGCATCTAGTATTTGCCTGTCATTAATATTGTTGTCTTTGCTCAAGCAAACAAATACCTTATTAAATTGTATTTAAGGATTTGTTATTTGTTCAAGACACATTTGTTTTTGGTCTTCAGTGGGTGTCACGTTCCCAGATATTACTAAAGTATCTGTATCTCCCCTTATAATTTAGACTGAAGGGGATATATTTGGAGTAAATCTTAGAGCTGTATAGTACAATAGAGCATGTGTGGATTAGGCCTATTTAATAATGCGAGCACAAAGGCACTCTGTTCTTTTAAGTCTTTATGGGATTTCATGTGTGTTTGTGTGTGCTTGTGGATGTGAGTGTATATGTGTGTGTGTCACACATGAGAGGCCGTTTCCTGTCGATACTACTCCACACATCCCCGGTTCCTTTTCCATTGTAATTCCTTTAATTAAAGTGATTTTATTCACAGGCACACAGCTGGCACCGGCTACTTTCCATTAGCCATCTGAGTGGACGCCTCGTTCAGTGGGAGGACCCGCACTGGGGCTGCTTCCTATGGAGCACACAATACTATTTTCATCTCCCAGCTGAGTTTGTTGTGTGTTTTGAATTTATTAATCATTGATTTTAATGTGCTGCCTCTTGACAGTGGCAGCAACCCACGCATTAATTAATTCCTGCTTCCCAGCCTTACAAAATGGCATTTAAAAACAATGAGAGGTCGGCTGGTGTTTCCTCTGACCTATAAATGGAAGGCGTCAAAAAGCAAAATGTCAAATTTTGCTTTTATTTGTTCTTCTCTTGGCAGATTTTATTGCCTTCTTTTATTTGATAGAGCAAGATAGAAATGAGGTTATTTTAGGTCTATTGAAATGATGTGTAAATACAGTTGTGTCACCTTTAATATTCCACTCGTCTTTTTGGGAGGTTGTGAAATGCAATAATGTCTCTTTTGTCGGGCATGTTTCCCTCAGTGCACATGCTTTGCATACGGCATCTGCCAGGAGCACTCTCAAAGGAACCGTGGGTCTTAAGTTGGGGATAAAGGTGCATTGCCATCAACAATAGGTAGTCTGTGTTTATCCTTTGAGGTCTTAAACAACTATGTGTACAAAGATTTGCCTTCCGTGAATTGGTGGAAATAGAAAAAGGGAGATTAGATCTTAAATTAAGCATATGGTGCTGGAATTTGAATAGTGTTGGGATTTGAATGTATTTATAAAGTATATTCTTTTTTTTATTTATTGAGCAGACCTGAATTGTTCATCCATTTAAATGAGTGACTGGTCTGTGTGTTTGAAGAGATAAAAGCTTGCTCTCATAATCCTTATTGACACTCTGGGATGCGTAAAGACAGCTATTGCTAAGTCCCTGCAGTGCCCTGCCCTATGGAAAGGGCCTCATCCCTATTCACACTGGCTTGTTTAAAGCTAAAGATTTCCTGACAGATTGCTCTCAACAGATTGATTAGCACATGTTGTGAGAGAGAGACAACTACCCAAACTGGGTTTGTGTACGTTTTGCATGTCTGCGTGTGTGTCTGTGGGTGCACGGTGGTGGTGCTGTGTGTGCATGCAACCTCAAAGTGTGTGGGGGGGTGGAGTCGTGGAGTGCTTATCACACGCTTCAAAAAGCATTCCTTCTATAATTAAAAAAGCAAACAACCACAGTCGTAACCTGATGGCATTTAGTGGGAGCCCCGTGGAGCTTCGGCAGAAAACCGCAAACAGTGCTGACAACTGCAAAAGATAATACACCCGCTCCTCTCAGCTCACCTCTATCATGCATCAGACGGCATCACGTCATCAAGCTCCAATGCCGCACCCCCTTTTGGGGGAAAGAATCATGCTTTCACATAATGAGAGAAACAGGAAAATGTGAAAAAAAAAACTGTTGTGTAGCAGGTTGTAAAACTAAAAACAACCATTTGAGATTTGAGGCATTTAAGATAGGCCTACATGAATATTCACTGTCAGTGTGGTAAGTAGCTAAATGATGCTGGTGACAGTTACTACTGATAGATAGCTAGCTTGTGGGAGGCTGCTGGAGTACAGTCATAGTATAGCAGCATCAGTCTGTCGTCTCCGACTAAATGTCAGACTAGCCTAGCTCAAACAGTTGGCTATTAACAGACTGTTTATTGACAGACATCACTCTATAGAATCTTCGGTTTTCTATCCCCCAAAAAGGGGCTTGGCCATGACGTTTTACGAAGTACCTGTATGTGCCGGTCTGATGTATACTCAAAAAGAGACATACACACACTCACAAAAAAGAGCTTATGCTATACAAACCTATAGCACAGTGTGGCTGATCTGTTTGGATTGCAACACAAAGACTGTCTGATACACCCAGATTTGTGAGGTCATGAACCATTTTTAGAAACAGCTGTGAAATAATCAGCCATATTGGTTTGATACAGACTCTGTGACTTCATTCAGGAGCGTTCACACATCCACCCTGTGTGAGTGCTGAGCTGCTGTTCTTTGGTACAGATGTGAGGCCTCTGGCTCAGCCTCGCTACAAAGTAAAAATAATCATTCCCATGCAAATGCACTGTTTGACAAGTTCAATTAGACCCTTGTGAAGAAAACGATCGGCGCTTTGAAGAGAGACAGTTCCCACTGTTAGTGCACCTATGAAGTCCTAAAGCTGCTTGCCCTTTCTCCTCTCTCTCGCTGTCCTCACCGTTCCAACCTCCCCTTCCTGTCTGGCCTCTAAAGGGGGAGAGAGAGAGACAGAGATCCATCGATCAGGGGCGATCATTGAGCGCCTCCTGCCTCGCATTGTTTTTATCTCATCTCTCAACCCTGTTGCCATGGCACTGAAGATGGCACTTCAACCCTTGTGCTTAATGATCTCTTGGATGATAGCCTACTTGTCAGGCATTCATGCCCTGTTCTGTTGAAATGCAAGACAGAGAGGAATGAGCTACTGCTGCTAGTGGAGAGGAGGGGTGGTTATTTGAACATTTTATTCTAAGCTTAACTGGTAGTGAAAATGGTGTTATGCGTTATTTACCAAATTAGCTGTCTTAAACAGCTGTTTTGTTTCCTCTTCCTGGCCAGCTGAACCGTGTTCTCAGAGATGGACATTCAGAAAGACAGAGAAGCCAATTTGCATTAATTTAGTGACTCCTTTTGTTTTGCAGCATTACTTTAAAAGCCATTCCTCTTTTCTGGCAGTTCAGTGCTGGGTAAGGGATTACCGCTCATATAAATAGCTGCCATTGATTTGACTAAGAGAATGCTTTGTGTCATTATGAAGGCAGAAAATCCTAATTTGGAAATTGGAACACAAAAAAAAGAGCTGAGCGTTCAATTCATATCCATAATCCACCACATTGCATGAAATCAGGGGTGTCGTGTTACAATGCTTGATTTTAGTCATCGCTGTGATGAGACAAAGGTAGCGCCTGGAGCCATCATGGCGGTGCTACTCAGTAAGGCAATGTGTCATTTTATTATGTTTTATCTGGCAGCCTCCCTCTGTGCTTTGCTGCGTGGAAGGACTGTTTAAGGAGTGCATGGGGGTTGTGGTCCTGGAAGACTGGAGTTAAAGATACTAGGAATCATTATGAATCTCTGACAAAAAAGTGAATAATTAACAGCAAATATGTTCAAATGTGAATGCAGTCGTGCCTAATCACATATAACTTAAGGGGGAGATGATGTGTATCCCCCCCCTCTTATTTAAATATGGATTCAGGCGTCTCACTCAGTCAAACACATTAGTGACTAGTTATTGATTGAGATTCCTGGAAAAGAAGAGATATGCCGGCTCGCCATCGCTGGAGATGGAGCTGTTCGATCACATCTGACCTATTATTCATTTGTGGCGGGCTGGAGTTGGTGCTTTTGTCTTGGCGTGATACCTCTCTATGTTTTTGGGATTCACACTCATCAACGTACTGAAATGATTACTTTCATTGGTTTCTTGATTATCAAAACATGTCTATTACATGCTCTAAGATTAAAGAATGAGTTGAGGAGACGGCTTTAATTTAGATATGTTCGTATATCCTCAGCTGAAGGGTTAAAACACATTGATCCACTGATGGAAGGGCCTGATAACTTCTAGGTGTAAGTTTGGTGTGTCGTCACTTTGAGAGCATGAAGAGAAGTCAAATATAGCCCTGGTCTGAGTTTAGTTAAATGTGTTAGCTTGTGTTTTGTCTCCTGAACACAGACAGGCAGCATTATGAAGCGACTTAATCCTCTCCTCCCTTACAGAACAGAACACAATGAAAAACACACTCCTCGTTTTATCAGCTTTTATCTCCTTTTGTGCCAAAGAGCTTTAAAGAATCAGCATCTTTATCTCTCCCCCACTCCCCATAATGTGATAGGGCGAATGCTTCCTGTGTGTCATAAATAAGGTATTGAAAGGTCCAATTGAATTAAACTAAAAGATCTGGGAAGAAAATGGGAAGTACTCTCACTTTTTCCTTCTCATTTTTGACGGCGGGAATTGCTGTAAATTGACACTGAAATGGTCCGTCTCGCCTCAGCCGCCCTCCCTTTAACTCCCCCCCTCGTCGGCTCAGTGCAGTCGGATAACGTGCATATTAACGGGCTCTGGGCAAAGTGTGTTGAAATGGGACAGAATGCAGTAAATGAGATATCCATTGTCTAGCAGATAGCATTTCCCCTCATCAGAGCGGCTTGCTTGATTTCCTCCCCTACTGACGCCTGATGGGTTTATGACGTAGCCACTCCATATTAACTGACCTTGGCATTGCTGTCCACACACACACACACACACACACACACACAGTACCCGAGAAATGGATGGTTAGTAGTGAAGAAAACACAGAGGATTTTAACCCCCCTCTGCAGTTTCAGTGTCTTTCAGCTCATTGTTTTGGTTTTACGGCCTGCAGCTTTACCGTTTTGGTTCACTCTTACCGCTCACAGCAGTTTTCAGTGAAAAAGTTCCAATAAGCCCATTGTACACTACCTGCCCAGCACCAAACAGCAGACAGACAAAGTTAGCAACTAACGTGTTAGCAAGTGAACATAGCATAGCACTTAGCTGCTAAAGAGCCGGATGTTTTTCTCAAGATTTGGTAGAGAGAGAGAGAGAGAGAGACCAAAACAGAGCTAAAAGGAGAGTGAACATTGAATGTTGGTGACCAGAAACACAACTCCAAATGAATGCTAATGTTGCTCCATATCAGCTGGATGTGTAAATAGGCAACTGCTTGCTAACATGTTAGCCATAACAACTTCATAATGATAATATGTCAGTGTTGTGTTTTCAGTATGTTCCACTGCCCAAAGGGGGTCGAAAAATCTTTATGCTTTAAGTAAAGAAACGAAGAAATACTGTACTTCAGAACTTTTTGTGAAATGACCCATGTAAAGCTAGAAGCTGTCAAGATATGTTCTTAGGACCATTGTCATGCTAGTTTCATTTGTGTCCAGGAGTGTGGCCTACGCCAAAACTGCTGTTACATTTGTGTCAGTTTAAATAAATGTGAAGAGCAGGTGGGACTTGCTGAGGAAAAGACAAGAAAATGCAGAGCGCTGGTGAATTTCCCATTGATACCTGTGAAATGTAGGTTAGATGTTTCGTGAACTTGCATCAGTGTGTAGTGATTGTCATTTCTGCTTTAGTACGGTATTATGGGGATTCTCTTCCTTCGAGTGGCAACTGTCAGGGAATATTTTGGTGCGTCTGAAAAAAGAGAGATGCCTTGAATACACATGTTATTAATAATTAACTCTGTTCTTTATTCCCCTTTGAAAGTTATTATGCAAAATTAATATTTCATATGGGTACAGGCTGTACATGACAACTGTGCTAAGACAAAGGATAGTAATGGCACAAAGTTTGACAAGTCTGTCTGGGCTTGCTCGAAAATCATTGGCCTTCATCTTATATTTAGCATTCAGAAGACGCCATGAGATGAATCACTATTTTTGTTCACTTTCCTATTCATGAATTCTTCTTTCCCATCCTATGCGCAAAATATAAGAAGTATTCTATTTTGAATGAAGATGCACATTGGTAGGCCCCTTTGGAGATGGTAACTGTCATTAGGCCATCAGGATCTGGAAGCTGCTCTTGTGATCCACATCAGTCCTTAAAACTTAGACCCTGAAGAGACTTGGGGATCTTCACAGACGAGACGCATCAGGTTGATGGCAAGCACGCCACCTTTCCTCTGTGGCGCTTGAGGGACACTCTGCCAGCCCATCATATGCTGGGCCTTCAGTGTCTGTTGTGCTTTAGCAATGTATATCAGTCTACTGTCAGCATATAGTAGCAACTCTTTGATTTTCCTTTCTTTGCAGCATTTGCTAATCTTTGTATTTGACTATAAAGTAACACTTTGAGAGAATACATGGCTCTGATTTGATCTTAGCTCTGCCAATAATCAGTTGACTATCGCTTTTAAGGTCTGAGTATGTTTAAAAGGAACTAAGTTGTACAGTATGTTGTCTGACCAAGGCTAAAGGCAAAAGAGTTAATACCTGTTCAACAGGTAATACCTGAGCAACACTCAAAGGCGGGGGATTCGAAGCATGCTGTCATAGAAAGGAGTGCGACGTGACAAATTGTTGGGGAATGGGGAAACGGGGCATACTTTCAGACAGTCTCTCCTCAAAGTGATTCATGGTGTTGCTCTGAGTTATATACATAAAAGGTGTAGCTGTGTAAGAGAGAGAGAAGTTTGTGCACACCGGGCCAATTGCTACGTGATTTGGACATGGTTGTCAGATTGTCTGTTTTGGGAAGTTCCAAAATTGTCGGAAGAAGCTCCTCTGATTACGCCATTGGAAAGGGGGTTTCAGACGTCATTAGGGGATCCAACAAGCACTTTGTTTGAAACATACTGGGGCCCAAAGGCTCTTTACACATGGTCAGTGGTATGAGTTGTGCACACGACAGGGTAGGGCACAGAGCACAGAGCACAGGCAAATACAGAGTAGGTTTATATCACCAGTGTAATTTAGTCAGTACATGTGCTAAACAAAACAATGGGCCAGGCAAAGTATGTATTTCAGTTTAAAACAAAAGAAGGACGATGGAGTTACTTGATGATCAATAAGGGGTTGCATGCGTCAAAACCTAGTCTAAGGGATTGTGATTACAACACATCTCTCTTTTTTAATTTTGTACATCTCTTTGTCTCAACATTTCTCCCTCTCATTTGGTCCTTCTCTTCTTCCCCCTCCTCACAATTATCCACTTCATTTGAGTCATGGTACTTCAATGGAGGTAGCAGTAATTGTAAATGTAATGAGTGTGGAATGGCCACAATGTATTGCTCCGCCATTACAGGTGACCCACTCTTGCCCCTCCTCCTCACCCCAACATCATACTGACAACAAGTGAGCGCCCACCCCCTCTCCTTCAGGGTTCAGCAGAGACAGAGGAAATATTAGCCTCACAGGCCATTACTCCCAAGTGGTTTGGCTGTTGCTCCTTCTCTTTCTCGACTGGTTTCAGTATTCGTACACATTGCTCATACTCACAGGAAGTAATGTCTCTCCCTTCTTTTTCACCCTTAACACTGCATTATGTCTTACATCTATTTAGCTTCATATTTTGTGAAGGTGTGAATCCGTTTCCATCCTTTTCTTAATTAATTTGATTGGTTGATTCGCCAACTGTTGTGTCTATTTTAACAGTGCTGATTGAGAGAATCAACATGCCTGGCCTAAGAGGGCTGCTATAATTACAGGTAAAAAAAAATCTGTCAAAACTGCTGTAAAAGATATTATTAAGTAAATGCAAGAAGTAAATACTAGAAATCAGCAGGAACTCATCTGCTCATTTCGTACATTTACTCAAATTATAATTCTCGTTTTTCAACTTGATAAAATTATTACCCAGACTTTCTGTTCGTCCATCACAGACCAACTTCCTAGTTCAGCTTTGACCTGCTGTACTTGCCATTATTTGCACACAGTTTGCCTATGCACAGAGCAACATTAGCAACATTTCGAGGGTGCTCACTTTTCGTTTTACTTTCAAATAAAGTGGCTTAACTAATTTGGCTAAACTGTTGGTGTTCCAAGGTCATAGCAATTATTTTGGTTTGTACCATATTATCATAAATGATGGAAACAATGGCTGAAGCTACAAGCTAATGAAGCTAATAAACTGGACTTATTCTTAAACGTTAATGATGGTTTCCCGGTAAGGTCCGCCTTGTTTTACTAGT
>VMKM01003187.1:0-43990 GCA_008360985.2 Macquaria ambigua
AAAAGCTACAAGAAAGAAAAACTGCAACTAAATACAGTCCATACTGTTTGTGTGCACGTTGTGTTCATGCTTATATGTGCGTGGGTATATGTGGTGGTATTGTGTCATTATGCGTCCAGATAAAAACTAAAGGTGCAACCGACACTGATCCATCACTGCATGAACTTTGACAAAGAATGTTGCTGTCCAATTTTGTGTGTTTGAATTCATTTGAATTCCCATTCAAGAGCAGCCTTTTCACAGTGCAGCTGTTCTACACTAAACTGGACACACATTCACACCTCAAGGGCCGTTCTGTCCACTGTGCTTGTGCCACGCACACACTCATTCGAGACTTTAGGCTGCTGCTTTGAATAGTGTGCGCTGTGCCTACTTTCCCCCCGCATTTGCTCTCTCTCTCTCTCTCTCTCTCTCTCTCTCAGAGCTGCTGAAACCTTGTTTGCTGCACTGACTGCTTCCACTCTGCTTTTCTCATTCAACATACGGTACAGTATTCCTACCATATTCCTAGTCTCTTTATCCCTCAACTCACCCCAAACCTATCCTATCTACTCAGTCTCTACCTACTCTTGATCTCTGCTGTCCACACTGTCCCCCACAGTAAAATGCTCCTGTCAGGTTGACCTTAAGCCTCAGTCTGGTTCGTGAATGAGAAAGTATTGCTCGCTTGTTAATAATGCACACCTACCTGCAGCTCAGCAAAGTACTGTTTTGGTTTCATACCCAACTTCAGAGGCCACACACAGCGTGTAGGGCAAACTGCTTGCCAGCCAAAGGACTGGCACTAACTGGCTTTGCTTTGTCATCGGAGGGCCTTAACTGAGCAAAACAAGCTAAAGCCTGCTGATTCTCACTGATGGCCACTGATTACAGCCATGATACTGAGGGACTAAAGTGGTTTGGCTAGGCTCTTCATGTGCGGGCAAAGTGACTGACTGCACGAAATAAATGCAAACAAGACTCTTACATAAAGTACATGTTTGAGGTTGTTTCCACACTTCTTACTACACTGCATTGAGTGCATTTAGTGCTTTAAATTACCTTAAATATGCAATTAAAACACATTGAATGTGGTAGTGTGTATACAACATATTTCTACCATTACACTTTAAACTAAGTCGAAGTCGAAGTACAATGGCTGAATAAAAGCGTGACTGTCAGCATTATTTCTTTCAGAAAAGCAGGTATTGCTAATGTTTGGTTCCTGTATCATGAATCTCTTGGGTACACAAACAGCAGACAGAGACAGAGGCTGTAAGCTGAGCAAAATAGGGGCTGAAACCTTTAGACCAAAATAGGGGTGGATGCAGTCTAGTTCCTGAGGGCATCCTGGCAGCAGGTTACTTGTTTGTGTGGTGTTTGTACATGTGCAAAGTGAGAGATTGTGTGATTGAACAGGTAAGCAATTTTCTCTTTTTATGTGCATACGTGTTTTTGCATCTTAAAGTAGAAGCACAAGACTGCACATTCTCAAATCAATGCTTACATATAACTGCATTTATTTGTGTGTTTGTGTACATGTTTATGTATTTGGAGGTTTGTTGGGTACCTGTGCTGTTGGTTCGTCCGCGGTAAACGTCGTCGTAGGCCTTCCACTGCTGAGTAACTTGGTAGGCGTGGATGAATAAGACCAGCACTGCAACCAGACAGATGAGAGGCACCAGCACCGCCGTGCACAGAGCTGCATAGATGTTCGGGATGAAGCACCTGGGGGGGGGGGTCAGAGAGAAATGTGAGTGATTGGTTTTGTTTCACTATATGTAGAAAAAAGCAGAATGTAGGCGTAAAGAAGAGGAAATGGAAAGAGAGAGAGGGGGAAGTCATGCTGAAAAGCATTAATTAAAGAGTGCGTCCAGCTTAAAGGTAAGCTCTAGAAAACGGAAACACATTACATGCTTACATTGCTCTATATTTACTCAAGTTAAGACCTTGTTTCTTCAAGTTTCACAAACAGGATCTGGCCGGTGAGACCTCTGAGCCTGCCTAAGACTCACAGCATTCTTGCTCAACAGCAGCTTTTGCCTATAGCAGCGAAATACGTATGTTCTTAAATCTTCTGAACAACCACGTCACCCTGCAGCTACAGCGGGATAATATCTAAGGCCAAAGATGCTTAAAAGTGTTTTTCTATATAAAGAATGAGAGAACATTTCAAAGAACAAACAACATGATGCATTTGTTTCCTGCTTTGAAAGGGAGATGAATATGGAGTGGTTATGTGAGTTCATCTGCTGATCCTGCCTAACAGCCAAAGGAGAAACTTTAAAACGTCTTTGGGGACAAGAATTAATAGAAATAATAAAAGTTAAGGAAGCTTATGTCTTGAAAAAGTGCAATTCTTTATTAAAGCTATCTGTTTTTTTTTTGGAATTACGATAAAGTTATTTCTCTTTCTATAATTTGTCTATTGGTGTGAGTCAGTATGACTCAGTTATTTTTCTCTGTCTATCTCTCTGTTGTTTTCCTGGGAAATCTCACGAGTCCTTTCCCAGCTTCTGTCCAATCAGATGTGTTTTTTCTTTATTAAAGAAAACTGAGCGAATTATTTTTCTCTGGGAAAATCAACAACCTCCTGTAAACTGTAACTGCCATAACAACTATCAAAACAACTCATGTGACTTTGTCCTTTTCACAAAACAAGCTCAGCCCCTGGTTTGGTGGGAGCATAAAATACAGATAGGACCTCACCGCAGACTCGAGTGACTGCAGAGAAATAATTGGAGCCATGCTAGCCATAACATAACATGAGGTATGCCAAATAAAGCATTGCATCACCCTGTCCCAGCAGGACAGCCAGACTATGAGAGTGCAAACACACTAGAATATGGATATTTGTACTGTTGTGGCCTTGAGAGGAAAGTGAAATGTAGTGAATGAAGAAAACATTACCAAGGGGCCAATTTCACGAACTTCATGGTTTGAGAGAGAAGAAATAAAGTAAGCAATGCCTTATATGGGGGGATTTTCATATTCTTATTTTTTATACATATGGCAGTGTGAGGTAGTGGGTCACTGAAGCACACAGCCTTATTTAGGGAACACCTAATATAAAGTTAATGGTATAAATGAAGTCTGTCATAAGGAGACATGCTTCCGTGGTAGTCTGTGACTTAACATAAAGTGATTTCAGGACATTCAAGTTGTAAATTTACATTTCCACAGGTAGGACTGTAAAACAGCCTGCATGGAATAGACAGATGTCAGGTTTAAATGTCCGCCTCTACTCGAAATTACATGAGCAACTTCATAGTCAAGCTGTAAAGCAGCCAAACTAACCATGGATCAGTCTGTCCTGGTAACACAGTTTATCATGTTAGACTCAAATAAGAATTAGTAATGCACAGCCGTATAGAAATTGTATTTTGTTTAAATCTAAATCAAATCCAAAACATGGTTATGAGATTTACTGCACTAGCAAAAGCCAGATGGGTGATGCATCTAGCTTATGGAATACATACTGTTTTAAGTAATTCACATGAAATTCAATAAATTCAAGGCTTAAGTGTGCCACCACAATAAGTACTGACTCATCATTATAAAATAATCATTACAAAAATATTTTCTATTTATATCATGCAATAAAAAAGTATTAATAAATGTGCCAAATAATTATCTATTTGTTTTTTTATTTATTTCCAGGGACAATGCACATTCATCATCATCACTGTAAATGTGCCAGTGTAAGCCAAAAGGCTAATTGTCAACTGCTGTCCCTGGGCTGAATGTTAAACTAGCCATTAAAACAACAACAAAACACACAACGTCTAAAATTAGAACAGGAGGAAGCAAAACATGAAGCAGCTGAACAGGATAACAAGCTTTCATGACTCTGTTATATGTTACTTTTTGTAACTTCAATTATGAATGTATTTTCCTCTCATAATTGAATCATCTCCTGCTTTTATGTTCACAGTTTTGGTTTTATCCACACTTGAATTGTGTGAAGACGGGCCTGTTAAATTTAAGAGACGTCACGATTTAATTTAAAGATGTGCAACGTATGTACCACAGTAAAAATTAGATGAGGTCCAACCCGCAAAGCAGTAACAGGAGCTCTCAACCACACAAAGTGAGACCCAGCTAGATGAAGGGAAACCTTGACGTACTCTGTGTAAGTACTAACTATACGAACGACAGGGTACCAGCAGCACAGTGATGATAGAAGGGGCGACAATAACTAAAATATGAAATCATGACAAAAACTGGAAGAAAAATGGAGATCTGTTATGTGATTTAATAGCGCTAGTCCCTATTGATACAGTCATCTCACCATACTCCTTTATTATTGTAGCTATCTAGTCCAACATGGATCTAGCAGCAAGCAAAATGTATTTCACTTAAAGTTAAGAACAACAACAACAACAGGTGTTAGAATATATATGACACAAAAATGCTCACTGACGCAGGGTCTGAGCTTGACACCTGTTTGTACGCAGGCAAGGTGAAACTGAGACAGCTTGAGCTGTGAGAAAACAAGACGGCTACCTGTTTACACTCATGAGGAGAGAGAGAGAAATTCAAAGGCTGCCTCATTCCCTCAAAGAGGAAGGTACACTTCCAGGGAAACTGAATACTCCTCTGTTTCCTTGAATCGCTCCTGTGTACGCTCACTGTCTCACACACACAGACCCACAGGAAACACGCAAACACACTCGATCCCAAGGATAACAGCCACACCTAAGACCAAGACTAATTTTAGATGTGATTCAAGGGTTCAGACTTAATCAGTATTTGACTTTCCCCCCGTCACGCACCCTTGATCACACACGAAAGACGGCCATTCAAGCACATACGCTTTTTTCAAACGCAAGTTTACTGGCAATTACTACACACACACACACTTCAACATAGACACATCTGACTAGGGACCGTTGTGCATGTTTTTACAAAGTGACCTCATCTGTTGTGTCCTAGGATTCAGGTGATCTATACATAGATGGCAACTGGATATTTTTAGCTCTCTCTCTCTCTTTCTCTCTCTCTCACACACACACACACAAAGCCACACAGTAAATGGATTGGTTAGTTTCTACATGAGGAGACACATTTATTCATTCAGTTGATTGGGCAAACACATGATGACATGATGTCACTGGCTCAGGTGTTTTCTGTTTGCTCTACTCTACCCTGAAGTGGAATTTACCTAAGCTTAAAAAAGAAACTGAAGTCACCATGACTGACTCAGACCAATTTACCGTTAAAAAAAAACACACTCATGAGTCCTTTTGTGAAAACAGATTACATCAGTGTTGGGTCTATTCCGCCTCCCTTTCATCAGTTCTAAAGACCACTTGTGTATGTATTTGTACGCATTTGCACTGTCCACTCACACATCTCCTTGCACCAGTCCGTATACAGTGTGTATGGTCCATCCGAAGCCGCCAAGCAAGACGATGACCAGGACAATGATGACCAGAGCAGGAAGTCCCCAGCCCAACAGGAAGTAGAGCAGGTATCGACGGTCTGTGTGCTCATCATTCATCACCAGCACTTGCCAGAAGTTCACCGCCTGGGGACACAGTTTGAGAAAACAACATGTGTACAGGACTGTGAACAGAAAAACAGATATGTGCCAACACAAGCAACACCTTCATGAATTACAGTATTTCTCTTAAACCTATAGCAGCCAAATAGTGCTGTGAGGAAAGGCGAAATGTTTGGACTTGGATTTGTTCATCTTTCTTGTTTGTGAGGACATTTGGTATTCATAGTGAGTGAAGTACTAAAACACACACATACAACCACACTTTTATTGCACGCATAATATCTATGTTTGCTTTGTAATCTAGCAGGCTTTGACAGACTCATCCATCTGATACAATAAGCCCCACATTGTTACATAAGCAGTCTTTCTGAACACCTGTTGGTTGCAACAGACACAATGTCTTATCCCTGTGTGAAGACCTCAGCAGACAATCACATATCTCTCAGACAGTTTTAAACCACTGCACCTGTGAAGAGCAAAGTGCAAAGGTTAATTTTAAGTTTTAAAGTCAAGCTCAGAGGCGAAACGAAGTAGCTCTCCATTTTTCCAATCCAACTTGCGGGCGGGGGGTTACAAATTGATGACCTTTACTCCACCTAGCCTCATTACTGTAAGACCAAACTTTTTACAGCCTGTAAAGATTTAACTCTAAAAAAGGAAACAAAGATTTAGGTATTAGGTATTAGGTTAGGTACTTCTGTTTAGAGTAATAAACATTCATGCAACAGCTCAAGAGGTATAATGAATAACAGCCGATGATGTTTGTGACTGTCCTTATGCAGGACATTTGCACAGACGGCACTGTGATGCAACTAATGACAGGAGGTTAAGGGAAGCTGACCTCTCCCTCAGATAACCTCTGTCTCCCCTATAACCATAACCATATTGTATAACCACTGACACAACAAACATTGTTGCACAAACACACAGCACAAGAATAATCACACACAGACACACACTTCACTTGTGTAACAGCTTGACTGCACTGCACCGAGACAATAGCGCAATGTCGGTCAGATTCAAGAACCTTTCCTTGGCTGTGAGCAGGCTGGAGCCGTTGGGGTACAGTAAAGGGATTATGGGTAACTTTGTGCTGAGCTGTTGCCTCTGCTGTGGCTGTGACTGTTGATGCTGCAGCCTTGAAGCAGTGTGTTATCAGGCTAAATGACAGGCATACAGATCAATATGCTTGCTCACTAGTTGGCTTGATGATTCGCTATCGTGCTAACTGTTTAAAGGGTTGGTTCAACCAAATTACCAAAAAAACAAAAAAAAGATTTTCTTTTCTTACATCTAGTGGTATCTAGCCATGCAAATAGTTTTAATTTCATTTGCTCAGATTCTGAGGTATGTGAGATTTCTGTTGCCACCATAATATAATGGGAGTGAATATCATTTTTAACAGCATTGAAAAATCACAATACAAAGATTCAACAGCAATGTTACTTTCCAAAAACAATGTCCTGGTTAGTCTGGATCATCCACAGATCTTTTGATTGGAACTACTTTCTATTGAAGAAATACTCCCATGAAAGCAAAGCAGTTGACAGTGAGTTCTATGGATTATTCAGATTGCACTAGGGAAATCACTAGCAGAAATCTCTGAGACAAAATCTCAACAGCATGACAAATAAAACTGAAACTATCTACATTGCTGGATACCACTGAAGGTAAGTACTTATTTTGTAATTTGGGGTTAACTGATTCAAGATTCAAGATTCAAGATTTCTTTATTTGTCAGTTCCTGAGTATTTACATACCCAGAGAAACGAAAAATTGTTCCTCAACTAGTGCAATAAAATAAAATAAAATCAAACATTCAACAAACATTGACAACTTAAATTAGAAAAATGGATGTATAAGAATTAAATATAATAAAATAGCAGCACATTAAAATGGACAGGTAAGAAATCTAAAATCAGATAAATTACATTGTGCTAGGGAGTGGAAGGGGATGGAGATTGTTTAACAGTCTTACAGCTTGTGGAAAGAAGCTGAGAGATACAGGAGCATCCGCTGCAGGTCCAGCAGGATGCTCCTGTATCTCTTCCCTGAAGGCAGGAGTAAGATCAAACCCTGAGAGGGGTGATGGGAGTCTTTTAACATGGTGGAGGCTCTGCGGATGCAACGCTGGTGGAAAATCTCCATCAAAAAAGAGAGGGGGGCACCTATGATTTTGCTTGCTGTCTTCACCACTCTGTTTAGCTGCTGTTGTTCGTAGGCTTTACAGTTTCCAAACCAGGATGTGATGTTATAGGTGAGGATGCTTTCAATGGTGCCCCTGTAGAAGGTCATGAGATGTGGGATGGAGAGTCCAGCCTTTCTGAGTCTCCGGAGGGGATGTAGCCGCTGCTGTGCCTTTTTGACAACTGCTGTGGTATTGGTGGTGGATGTCAGGTCGTCAGATAGGTGAACTCCCAGATACCTGATGCTCCTGACCCTCTCCACCGCATCTCCGTCGATTTTCAGTGGTTTGTGGTGCCTGTCACCACCTCTCCTAAAGTCAATTACCATCTCCTTCATTTTTTCCACATTCAATACCAGATTGTGAGATGAACACCATGATGTGAGTTTCTCCACCTCCATCCTGTAAGCAGACTCATCATTCCCACTAATGAGACCCACCACTGTTGTGTCATCAGCAAACTTTAGGATGTAGATATTGCTGTGTGTAGCAGTACAGTCATGGGTGAGCAGATAGAACAGCAGGGGACTCAGCACACAGCCTTGCGGTGAGCCTGTGCTCACTTCAATGGTTCTTGATGTCCTACTGCCCACTCTGACTGTCTGTTGCCGCTGCAAGAGGAAATTAAGAACCCAATTGCAGATGCCGGTGTCGACCTCCAGCAATCTCAGTTTTTCCGTTGTTGTTGTTGTGGGATGATTGTATTAAATGCTGAGATGAAGTCGATGAAAAGTATCCGGGCATAAGTGTTCTTTTCCTCCAGGTGTGACAGGATGAGGTGGAGTGTCGTGGAGACTGCATCCTCTGTGGAGTGGTTGGTTCTGTAAGCAAATTGTAGAGGGTCCAGGTTTGCAGGGATGCACTTTTTAATGTATTGCATGACCAGTCTCTCAAAGCATTTCATTATTATTGGTGTGAGGGCCACAGGGCGATAGTCATTGAGGCAGGCTGGATTTGGCTTTTTTGGGACAGGGACGATGGTGGCACTTTTGAGGCATGTTGGCACTACTGCTTGGCTGAGGGAGACGTTGAAATGTTTGAAATCACCAAGGAGACTCAAGTGTGCCGAGAGGAACTACTTTCTGTTACACCCCATTAAATTGATAATTGCATCCTTTCCTCAAAATTCAGACTTCACGTGTGCTCCTCTGTGTGAATGTCGGGAGAATCACAGCTAAACTTCGAACTTCTGCAGCCTGTGAATCCATAAGTTACACACCTGGCTCAAACTATTTTTACCTGGGGGTCAGTCTGGAAGACGGAGAGTCTTCCAGCAGTAGTGATGCTGACACCTGAAGGCAGCTTCTGAAAGAGCTGCAGCACAGTTACTGTCAGATTTATATCATCAAACTCTGAAGCTGTTACCGTGGGAACATCAGAAATACCAAGCTAACACAGATCCACAGCCCACCATTGGCCCCGTGGAGGCAGACCCCTCAGCCCTCTGTTGACTTTCTGTCGGCCCTCTGTCGACTCTGTTGTCAGACTGTAAACATGAGGATTTAATGGAGATTTGACATAGAAGTAAAATAGATTTCAGGGAGCAGAGGATTGTGGACTACTATCAAACTGGACTACATGTGGCTGCATGTTTAAGTTTAGTAGATTATAACCTTTATTTTAATGACGTTGGACGACGGCATTTTCAACTTCTGAAAGCTTCTGCAGGATCTGCTGGACAGATTTGTTCTTAAAAAATGAAATCTTTTCCAAACATCACAGCAGGTTCACAGGTGAGGAGCCTCCACAGTGATGGACTGAACTTTAAGAAACAGCTGGGGAATGTTTACTGAGACTGAACAGTAAAATATTAGCAGCTGCATTGTTTAGACTGAAGTAACTTCTAGTACTACTAACATCAACATTTTCTAAAGGTTTAGTCATGATGCTTCTGTAAACCCACCCTGACCTTGACTGCTGCTTAGCTTCCTGTTTGTTGTCTGTTCATTTCACGAGGGCTCAAAAACAACTTCGACTTCCTGCAGGTAAGTGAACTTTGAAGGTGATCGTGAAAATGTTTTGTGTTCACTACAAACTCCCACACATTGAGAGAAAACTCTGTGTTCCCTTCCAGGAATCAGTTTAATCTGCAGTGAAAACAAGAGTTCAGAGAGGGGCAGATTAAAGGCCGGGGACAACACGGTTACATAAAGGCCGACTGTGTTCTGGCGCTTGTTGTTGTTGTTTTGGCGGAGGTGTGAATACTACTTCTCATGGTTACTATTCCAAACGTAATGTTCCTGATGGGGAGTTAGTAGGTGAGCTGATAAGCAGCTTTACGGTAGTAGCTCATTGCACAAACGGAGGTGGAGTGTACTAAGATAGTAGACAGCTTTAGCAGGATTGAACCGGACCTTTCCAAACAGCTTGACCTAAACCTCAGTGTTAAGATCGGATAAACTCACGGTGGAAAACAGTTAGATGGTCGCTGTGTCTCACGTTAGCTGGAAACACGAAGTTGCTGCTGCGGGCAGCGAACCCAGCGACAGTCCACATGCTGCATTCATCACCACTGAAGTTCAGGTCTCTCTGCTCCTGCTGGGAACAACACTGCTGTCAGGACGTCCTGCACACACTCTGCTGCTGCCGCTCAGCTGCTTTCACTCTGTACATCAGGGACTTTCAAACAAATCTCACACCAAAGAAGAAGAATCCTCAAAACCGCTCCCTGACAATTTCACTTTAGTTAACACCTGCAGTCATCAGAGAGAAGCCCTGTGCTCACTGTTAACTTCATTCATCATTAAACACTGCAGACAGGATGATGCTGTGTGTTTCTGCACACCAGACAGGACGAGTCCGGGCCTCCAGGTGTAATATAGTTTTTCTGTTGTGTCAGGTTTATTATAACAGGGAGGTTTCACAGTGACGTTATTACTGAGCACATGGTAAATGGACTCCCAAAGCGCTTTACAGATTGGTCTCATTCACCCTTTCACACACACATTCACACATGTGGACAGGAGGTGCCGGGATCGAACCGCTATGCAGTTGTCTTATTACGTGACTAATTCCCAAAACAGTTCAGTTGTATTCTGACCATTACAGTAAAAACCACACCTACACACAGACACACACACACAGACACAGACATACACACACACAGACACAGACACAGTGACACACACAGTGACACACCCATACACACACACACACACACACACAAAATGACAAACGTCCATCTTTAGGCCAAAACAAACTCAACTCACCAAGTATTTACTGAGTCAGAACGCTGACTCAGAGTCCTCACTAAAACCAGCAGAGACCACATCAGTCCAGTTCTCAGATCTTTATACTGGCCTCCTGTGTGTCAAAGAATTACTTTACACTCTCTGGGGTGGTCTGGATCAGGTCTGCTTCTGTCCCCAGAATTCAGACCTCTGAGGTGGTCTGGATCAGGTCTGCTTCTGTCCCCAGATTCCAGACCTCTGAGGTGGTCTGGATCAGGTCTGCTTCTGTCCCCAGAGTGATATTAAAAGAAAGGTTGTCCATGCAGGGTGGAGGACATTCTGGTTTACAGAAGATGATTTGTTGTTTGGGTTTCCTGTTGTGGACCTCAGTGTGTCTAAAATCCTTACCTTTGACCTGCTGTCACCATGGCAACCTCAGCCATCAGCATTTAGCTTGTGTCTGTGTTATCTCGAGGTCATTTGAATCACTGACGAAACTACCAACAGAATCGAGCAGCGTGAAGACCACAGACTGTACATAAAGATGGATGACATGACAGCTCCCCAAAAGTGAAGCCAAAACATCTGGACCCCCACCACCCCCACCCCATGGATGGAGACATCGGCCAAACTGAAAAGTCAAAGTACACGTCAAATAAAATCTACCCAAAGATGGTTTCTGTCTTTTTAGGTAGTTCTTATCACGCTGATGTTTGTTCAAGTGTTCATTTTTCTGATCAGTTTGGTTTTAATTAGTTATTTGATACTATAAAACGGGGTGAGACGTCATGATTGACAGCTGTGAGTGTGCTGTGATTGGTTCAGGCGGGTGTATGGGCGGGACCTCGATCACTACTGCGCAGACTCTGGCTTCAAATGACGTCACCAGTGCAAGATGGCAGCTCTCGTATCCGGGATATTTTGGCTTTATTTTTGTACAGTGGGAGGAAGTGGAGACGTGTCGGCCATCTTTATTTACAATCTATGGTGAAGATGGATGGGTGGGCCATGCTGTGCTGTTTTTTCTTTGACCTTTTTCTCCTGTTTAAACTTCAGTAGTTTGGATCACAGTGTGTTTGTAGCAGAAAGAACGTGGATTTGAACTGACAAAGACTTGCTTCATCCTTTTTAATCTTAACCTTTTACTGAGCCATAAAGGAGGTTTTTAACAGGCCAGAAAATGAAAAGCAGCAGCAGGTTTCTGTTGAAATAATGCAGCTAAAGACTCTGTTTAATAAAACCCTTTATGACTGCGTTGCCATGTGGGTCATAAAGTCAGTTTTATAGAGCAGAACTTTGTCCCAGTTCTCCAGAGACAAACAGTAAAATTGCTCTGTTCACCAGGACAACATGGATGAGGCTGGTCCTCGTTCAGCTCCAGCTGGGAACCCCATCCATCATCCACCATGTGTTTGTTTATGTTTGTGTCATGTTTACGTCATGTTTACGTCATGTTTATGTCATGTTTGCATCATGTTTACGTCATGTTTACGCCATGTTTGTGTCATGTTTATGTCATGTTTGCATTATGTTTACGTGATGTTTATGTCATGTTTATATGATGTTTATGTTTACGTCATGTTTGCGTCATGTTTGCATCATGTTTGCATCATGTTTACGTCATGTTTATGTCATTTTTGCGTCATGTTTACGTCATGTTTGTGTCATTTTTGCGTCATGTTTATGTCATGTTTACGTCATGTTTACATGATGTTTATGTTATGTTTACGCCATGTTTGCGTCATGTTTACTACATGTTTATGTCATGTTTACGTTATGTTTGCGTCAAGTTTATGTCATGTTTACGTCATGTTTGCGTCATGTTTGTGTCATGTTTGCTACATGTTTGTCATGTTTATGTTATGTTTGCATCATGTTTACATCATGTTTAGGTCATGTTTACGTTATGTTTACGTCATGTTTGCATCATGTTTAGGTCATGTTTACGTGATGGTTATGTTGTGTTTACATCATGTTTGCGTCATGTTTATGTCATGTTTGCGTCATATTTGCATCATATTTGCGTCATGTTTGCATCATGTTTATGTCATGTTTGCATCATGTTTACGTCATGTTTATATCATGTTTGCGTCACGTTTACGTCATGTTTGTCATGTTTACGTCATGTTTGCGTCATGTTTCCGTCATGTTTGCGCCATGTTTACGTTATGTTTACACCATGTTTGCGTCATGTTTACTACATGTTTACGTGATGTTTGCATCATGTTTATGTCATGTTTGTCATGTTTGTGTCATGTTTACGTCATGTTTGTCATGTTTACATCATGTTCGCGTCATGTTTATGTCATGTTTGCGTCATATTTGCATCATATTTGCGTCATGTTTGCATCATGTTTATGTCATGTTTGCATCATGTTTACGTCTTGTTTGCGTCATGTTTGCATCATGTTTATGTCATGTTTATGTCATGTTTACATCATGTTTACATCATGAAGTGCATCTTGATTCATACAGAAGCACATTAATCTGAGGAATGACAGTTACTGATGGAGAAAACATTCAGTCACATGATTGTCTGAATGAAGATAGAAAGAAAAATCAAATCTAAGGGTTTATTAGGAGACTCATTGTGTTCAATCTATTTGATTTAATCAACTGAATTTAATTCAGTCAATGTAACAAAATTGACCAGGTTTAATTTGATGATTTAAATTTACTTGAATACATTTTAGAGGCCGTTTTTGTGTCTTTCTGCATAAATTAACATAGATAATGAGCTGTAAATCTGCACAAAGCTCAACAATATTTTAAACACATAAAAATCCTTTAATTACATCAGAAAGTCCTCTAATGAGTCAGCGGACAAACCAAAGAATAAAAACCTGTTAAATGAAGAGTTTCTCTCATGAAGCTGCAGGCTGGTTCTGGGTCTGGGCTGAGCCCTGTCCCTGCTCCGAGGTGTCCGCTCTGCTGGCAGCTCTCCATTATTTACACGGCAGCAGAGAATGTGACACAGATTTCCAGAACATGGTGTTCTGGGCAAACTGAACCCCCCCCCCTCCTCACCATGGCTGTGTGGGCGGAGCGCCGACCCATACAAATCCAGCCTTTGTCCTGGTGCAGACCAGAGCAAGGAGCAGAGACTACAGGACCAGACACCTGTTGGTGTTCAGATACAGAGCTGGTGCAGAGACGCTGTCCAATTATCAGTTCACAACATCCAAAAGATCAAAGTCATGTGAAGATAGTGAGGGGCTCTTCGAGGTCCAGAAAGGACGTCAGTGTAAAAATCCTCCCAAAAGATCTGATCTGACAGAAATGAATAACCTGTAAAACAACAGAAAGTAAACCAGATCCTCTTTCTACAGACTCCTGTACAGTAAACCTCTTTAAAACATGAAACAGACTTCTTTATTTTCTTTGCAATAGGATGAAAGATGTAAATGTGGGAGACAGGATGGATGATGTGATGAGTCTGCAGACGAGCTCAGGAAGCTGCAGTGAAACCAGCAGCTGGTTGTTCTCTCACCTCAACAACAAAAGAAAAAACACAACAAATCAAGAATTTTCTCCTTTCTTTGGTTCTGTTTTACTCTTGGTGCTGTAAAGCCTTTTGGATCAACTGTGTTTCAAATCTCACCCCTTTAGTGTAGAGCTGTGTGAAGTCTGTTCTCGAGTGATGTCACTTGAGTCAGCGTCAGTTGAAAACTACAAGTTAGAAACTGAAACAGTCTGTTGGTTTGGAGTTAGAAACCTCTGCAGCCTGCTGCTCATCTCTGCTGCAGGCTACATTAGCTGCTACTTGCATAACACACACCAATCTACCACACTGTCAGAGGGAGAGGTGCATTGTGGGTAATGTAGGCGGCAGGTTCTGACAAAGAAGAAGAGTGTGCGGAATAAAACAGAGGATCTCTCTGGTTCTGCAGCTTCGGTTCTGATCCTCTAATGAAACTGTGGAATCCGACAGAGTTACAGAGAGAGGATGAATCTGTGGAGACTCTGCCCAGGTTCAGGAAAGATGGTGGTCTCGGTTAAATATTGAAAAAATCACTTTGGGTCTTTTGTGGTGGTTTCATTTGAGGGTTATGCTAAAGTTTCCCAGAGATCTCTGTAGTTTCTCATTTCCTGCATTTTTAAATATTTCTTGATAAAAGACAGAATCATTGTCACACACACATAAAGCTGATCCTGATCCTGATTCTGACCCTGATCCTGATCCTGATCCTGATCCTGACCCCGACCCCGATCCTGACCCTGACCCTGACCCTGATCCTGATTCTAATCTGATTTGATCTGATTCAATTCAATTCTATTCAGTTTTATTTATTTAGCGCCATATCATAACAAAGTTATCTCAGGGCACTTTTTCATATAGAGCAGGTCTAGACCGACTCTTTAATTTACAGAGACCCAACAGTTCCCACCATGAGCAAGGCAAGGAAAAACTCCCTTTTAACAGGTAGAAACCTTGAGCAGAACCAGGCTCTGGGTGGGCGGTTGTCTGCCTCAACCAGTTGGGTTGAGAGAGAGAGAAAGAGAGAGCAGGAGTAAAGAGAACATACAGCAGCTCAGTGCATCATTAGATTAGATTAGATTAGATTCAACTTTATTGTCATTGCACATGTCACAGGTACAAGGCAACGAAATGCAGATAGCATCTAACCAGAAGTGCATAAGCAGTAGAATAACATAATGAATATAAATATACAGGGTATATGAATATTTACAGTATATACAGAAAGTATACATAAAGTGCAGAATGTGCGGTTTGAATGTACAGTAGTGCAATGGTATTATTTAGTGCAAGCAGATTAAAAAAAGTACTTAATAGTGCAGTAATGTCATTCAAGTTTGGTCCAAGGGGGTTGGTAAGTGTGTGTGTGTGTGTGTTGGGGGGAGACGTCAGGGGGCAGAGTTCAGCAGGGAGACAGCTGATGGGAAAAAGCTGTTCCTGAACCTGGTGGTTTTGGGCCGGAGACTCCTGTAGCGCCTCCCAGAGGGCAGGAGGGCAAACAGTTTGTGTGCTGGGTGGCAGGAGTCTTTTCTGATGTTCTTTGCTCTCCTGAGACAACGCTTCCTGTAGATGTCCTCAATAGCAGGAAGTGAGGCTCCAGAGATGCACTGGGCAGTTTTCACCACCCTCTGCAGCGCCTTCCGGTCCGAGACAGAGCAATTCCCATACCAAACTATAATGCAGTGGGTTAGGATGCTCTCGATGGTGCAACGGTAGAAGTTCACCAGGATGTCTGAAGAGAGGTGGTTTTTCTTAAGAGTCCTCAGAAAAAAGAGGCGCTGGTGAGCCTTCTTAACCAGGTAGGAGCAGTTAGTCAACCAGGTGAGGTCCTGCGAGATGTGGATCCCCAAGAATTTGAAGCTGGTCACACGCTCCACCGCCGCACCGTTGATATGGATGGGTGGGTGTGTGTCAGCATTCCTTCTGAAGTCCACGATGAGTTCCTTGGTCTTATTGGTGTTGAGCAACAGGTTGTTCTCATCGCACCACACAGCCAGGCGGTCCACCTCCTCTCTGTAGGCTGACTCATCGTTGTCCTTGATGAGGCCAATCACTGTGGTGTCATCCGCAAACCAAATCATGGGAAGTCTCCCGGCAGTCTAGGCCTATAGCAGCATAACTAAGGGGTGGCTCAGGGGTCACCCGAGTCAGCCCTACTATACGCTTTATCAAAGAGGAAAGTCTTAAGCCTACTCTTAAAAGTGAGGAGGGTGTCTGCCTCCCAAACACAAACTGGAAGCTGGTTCCACAGGAGAGGAGCTGATTCTGACCGATTCTGATTCTGATTCTGATTCTGATCCTGATTTTGATTCTGATCCTGATTCTGATCCTGATTCTGATTGTGATCCTGACCCTGATCCTGATATATTTATTATTAAGACACACATCTCTCCTCTAGATTACTGGATGAAGGTTCTGCTGCACAGTACATATATACACAGCTACATACATATACACATACCAATCAGCCATGACATTATGACCACCTGCCTAATATTGTGTAGGTCCCCCTTTTGCCGCCAAAACAGCCCTGACCCGTCAAGGCATGGACTCCACTAGACCTCTGAAGGTGTGCTGTGGTATCTGGCACCAAGATGTTAGCAGCAGATCCTTTAAGTCCTGTAAGTTGCGAGGTGGGGCCTCCATGGATCGGACTTGTTTGTCCAGCACATCCCACAGATGCTCGATTGGATTGAGATCTGGGGAATTTGGAGGCCAAGTCAACACCTTGAACTCGTTGTTGTGTTCCTCAAACCATTCCTGAACCATTTTTGCAGTGTGGCAGGGCGCATTATCCTGCTGAAAGAGGCCACTGCCATTAGGGAATACCGTTTCCATGAAGGGGTGTACTTGGTCTGCAACAATGTTTAGGTAGGTGGTACGTGTCAAAGTAACATCCACATGAATGGCAGGACCCAAGGTTTCCCAGCAGAACATTGCCCAAAGCATCACACTGCCTCCGCCAGCTTGCCTTCTTCCCATAGTGCATCCTGGTGCCATGTCTTCCCCAGGTAAGCGACGCACATGTACCCGGCCATCCACATGATGTAAAAGAAAACGTGATCCATCAGACCAGGCCATCTTCTTCCATTGCTCTGTGGTCCAGTTCTGATGCTCACGTGCGCATTGTAGGAGCTTTCGGTGGTGGACAGGGGTCAGCATGGGCACCCTGACCGGTCTGCGGCTATGCAGCCCCATACGCAACAAACTGCCATGCACTGTGTGTTCTGACACCTTTCTATCAGAACCAGCATTAACCTTTTCAGCAATTTTACAGTAGCTCTTCTGTTGGATTGGACCACACGGGCCAGGCTTCGCTCCCCACACGCATCAGTGAGCCATGGCTGTCCATGACCCTGTTGCCGGTTCACCGGTTTTCCTTCCTTGGACCACTTTTGATAGGTACTGACCACTGCAGACCAGGAACACCCCACAAGAGCTGCAGTTTTGGAGATGCTCTGACCCAGTCGTCTAGCCATCACAATTTGGCCCTTGTCAAAGTCGCTCACATCCTTACGCTTGCCCATTTTTCCTGCTTCCAACACATCAACTTCGAGGACAAAATGTTCACTTGCTACCTAATATATCCCACCCACTAACAGGTGCCATTGTAACGAGATAATCAATGTTCTTCACGTCACCTGTCAATGGTCATAATGTTATGGCTGATCGGTGTATATATACATATACACATACATACATACATATACATATATATACATACACTTTTCATGCACAGTGATAAATGAAACAGAAAGGCTTAGTTCGGAGTATTTTGACCTATGATATTAGACTTACTGGTGGAGACCTCTTGGCGTTCCCAGCCATGTGATTATATGTCATACTGATGATGACTGTTCTGCTTCATGATGTTCATTTACCATGTAAGATGAAGACTGAAAGCTTGCTCTGTTAAATCACAGTAACTGGAAGCGATCAGGACAGTGTGTTGATCTTTTGTCTTCAATATGTCCCAAAACCACCAGTGGATAACGTTATATAACACCACTAACAACCTCATGTGATGTCAGATCCAAGGAGGAGAATAATGTTGCTCTGTGAACATATTGATAATGTAGTGTAATGTAATGTAGATACTGATAATGTAGTTTGTACCTGCTGCAGTCTGAGGTTGGGTTGCAACGACACAATGTGCATGAAGCAAACACCTCAACTGTAAAGAGAGAAAGAAGAAGAATTACATTTATTTACCTTTAGAAAGGTAAGGTGACGTGCTGACGTGCTCAGGTGAACGTATTGTCTCATTTCCGGTTGCCGGTGTTTCTGTGTTAGTGGTTGCAAATTTCGCTGCTCCAGCTAAACCCAGCTAATTTTGATATTTTCTTTACTATAGCGGCTATTACCCGCTATACATTTAAGGATACATTAGTTCTGTTTAAGCACTCATATCTCTCTCCTGTTAGTGACTTTTCGCTAATTCCACAGTTGTTTACACGCTAATTAGTTGCTTGCTACTCTAGCTAAGTTAGCGATGGCTTCTCCCTCTCCTTCTCCTTCTCCTGCTCTCTCTTGCTCGGTGTGTCATATGTTTAGTTACTCCTCTGCCTCCTTTAGCGATAATGGTACGTGTAACAAATGTAGTTTATTCACTGTGTTGGAGGCGAGGCTCAGTGAGTTAGAATCGCGGCTCCGCACCATGGAAAGTCAGTCAGCTGTAGCTAGCCAGCCCCTAGCCGGTGCGAGCCGACCAAAGGTAGCTTCTGCTAGCCGTCTCCCGGGCAAACTCCCGAGCAGCCGGGAAGCCAGGGAGGTTGGGTGACTGTCCGAAAGAAGCATAGCCCTAAACCAAAGCCCACGGTTCACCACCGACCCATTCACGTTTCTAACAGGTTCTCTCCACTCAGCGACACACCCGCTGAGAAACCAACTTTGATTATTGGCAGCTCCATTTTGCGAAACGTGAAATTAGCGACACCAGAGACCACAGTCAAATGCATCCCAGGGGCTAGAGCGGGCGACGTTGAATCCTATTTAAAACTGCTGGCTAAGGATAAACGTAAATATGCTAAGATTGTTATTCACGTCGGCGGTAATGACACCCGATTACGCCAATCGGAGGTCAAGAAAATTAATGTTGAGTCGGTGTGTACATATGCAAAGACAATGTCGGACTCCGTAGTTTTCTCTGGGCCCCTACCTAATCTTACTAGCGATGACATGTATAGCCGCATGTCATCATTCAACCGCTGGTTGTCGAGGTGGTGTCCAGGTAATGATGTGGGCTTTGTGGATAATTGGCGGCCTTTCTGGAGAAGACCTGGTCTGATTAGGAGAGATGGCATTCATCCCACTTTGGATGGAGCCGCTCTCATATCTAGAAATCTGGCCGAATTTATTAGTGGCCCAAAGCCATGACAGTTCAGAGTTCAGACCATAGACTTAATACAGTCTGTGGTCCAGACCAGGAGGCAGAGCTGCAGTCCTACACGCTTCTCTGCACTTCCATTAGAGCAGTTACCCACCCTAAACTCCACAGAGAGGTTGTCTGCCCCCCGACCACTTAAATCACTTAAATTATTTAAATCAAAAGTAAACAGAAGAGTTACACATAAAAACCTAATAAAAAGCAAAACCACCACTGCAACAGTACAACAAAATAGGAGAATTAAATGTGGACTCTTGAACATCAGATCTCTCTCATCTAAAGCTGTTCTAGTGAACGATCTAATATCAGATCATAATATTGATTTATTTTGTCTCACTGAAACCTGGCTGTGTCAGGATGAATATGTTAGCCTAAATTAATCCACTCTCCCCAGTCACATTAATACTCAAATTCCTCGAGGCTCAGGCCGAGGAGGTGGAGTTGCAGCCATCTTCGACTCAAGCCTATTAATCAAACCTAAACCTAAACTAAATTATAACTCGTTCAAAAGCCTTGTTCTTAGTCTTTCACACCCAACCTGGAAAACACTACAGCCAATTCTATTTGTTATAGTGCACCGAGCTCCTGGACCGTATTCTGAATTTTTATCTGAATTCTCAGAGTTCTTATCAGGTTTAGTCCTTAAAACAGATAAAATAATTATTGTAGGTGATTTTAATATTCATGTGGATGTAGAAAATGATTGCCTTAGTGCTGCGTTTATCTCATTATTAGATTCGATTGGCTTCTGTCAGAGTGTACATAAACCCACTCACTGTTTAACCACACCCTCGACCTTGTTCTTGTCTATGGCATAGAAATTGAACATCTAATAGTCTTTGCACAGAATTCTTTTTTATCAGACCATTATTTAATAACTTTTGAATTCCTGTTACTGGACTACACGCCATTAGGCAAACATTCCTACACTAGATGTCTATCTGATGGTGCTGTTGCTAAATTTAAGGAAGTGATTCCATCGGCATTTAATTCAGTTCCATGTCTCAATGTAACAGATGACTCCTATGCTAACTTTAGTCCCTCCCAAATTGATCATCTTGTTTATAGTGCTGCAGGCTCACTACGAATAATACTCGACTCTATCGCCCCTCTAAAAAAGAAGATAATAAAACAGAGGAGGTTAGCTCCATGGTATAACCCGCAAACCCGCAAACTAAAACAAACATCGCGAAAACTTGAAAGGAAATGGCGTTCCACCAATCTGGAAGAATCACGTTTAGCCTGGCAAGATAGTCTTAAAATTTATAGGAAGGCCCTCCGTAATGCCAGAGCAGCCTACTACTCATCATTAATAGAGGAAAATAAGAACAACCCCAGGTTTCTGTTCAGCACTGTAGCCAGGCTGACAGAGAGTCACAGCTCTGTTGAGCCATGTATTCCTATAGACCTCAGTAGTAACGACTTCATGAGCTTCTTTAATGATAAAATTCTAACTATTAGAGACAAAATTCAGCACCTCTTGCTCTCAGTTGGTACTGACTTATCTTCAAACACAGGAACCTTAGAAACAACTGTAAAACCTGATGTACATTTAGACTGCTTTTCTCCCATCAACCTTTATCAGCTAACTTCCATGATTTCCTCATCTAAGCCATCAACGTGTCTCTTAGACCCCGTCCCAACTAGGCTGCTTAAAGAAGTTTTACCCTTAGTTAGCACTTCTTTACTAGATATGATCAATCTGTCCTTATTAAAAGGCTATGTGCCACAGTCCTTTAAAGTAGCTGTAATTAAACCTCTTCTTAAAAAGCCCACTCTTGATCCAGCGGTTTTGTCTAATTATAGACCTATATCTAACCCTCCTTTTCTCTCTAAGATCCTTGAGAAAGCAGTTGGCAATCAGTTGTGTGACTTTCTACACAACAATAAGCTGTTTGAGGATTTTCAGTCAGGATTTAGAGTGCATCATAGCACAGAGACAGCACTAGTGAAAGTTACAAATGACCTTCTAATTGCATCTGACAAAGGACTTGTCTCTGTACTTGTCTTATTAGATCTTAGTGCTGCATTTGATACCATTGACCATCACATTCTATTACAGAGACTAGAACATTTAATTGGCATTAAAGGCACCGCACTAAGCTGGTTTAAATCCTATTTATCAGATCGATATCAGTTTGTACATGTTAATGATGAATCCTCTATGCACACCAAAGTTAGTCACGGAGTTCCACAAGGTTCTGTGCTTGGACCAATTCTGTTCACCTTGTATATGCTTCCTTTGGGCAATATTATTAGGAAGCACTCCATAAATTTTCATTGTTATGCAGATGATACCCAATTATATTTATCGATCAAGCCAGATGAAACTAATCAATTAGCTAAACTTCAAGCATGCCTGAAGGACATAAAAACCTGGATGACCTGCAATTTTCTGATGTTAAACTCAGACAAAACCGAAGTTATTGTACTTGGCCCCGAACACCTTCGAAACACATTATCTAAAGATATAGTTTGTCTAGATGGCATTGCCCTGGCCTCCAGCGACACCGTAAGGAATCTTGGAGTTATCTTTGATCAGGATATGTCCTTTAACTCCCACATAAAACAAACCTCAAGAACTGCCTTTTTTCATTTACGTAACATTGCAAAAATCAGGCACATCCTGTCTCAAACAGATGCAGAAAAACTAGTCCATGCATTTGTTACGTCTAGGCTGGACTATTGCAACTCTCTACTATCAGGCTGCCCCAATAAGTCCCTTAAGACTCTCCAGCTGATCCAGAATGCTGCGGCACGTTTACTGACAAGAACCAGGAAAAGAGATCATATTTCTCCAATATTAGCTTCTCTACACTGGCTCCCTGTAAAATCCAGAATAGAATTTAAAATCCTTCTCCTTACCTTCAAAGCCCTAAATGGTCAGGCACCATCATATCTTAAAGAGCTCATAGTACCCTATTACCCCACTAGAGCATTGCGCTCCCAGAATGCAGGGTTCCTTGTGGTTCCTAGAGTCTCTAAAAGTAGAATGGGAGCCAGAGCCTTCAGCTATCAGGCTCCTCTCCTGTGGAACCAGATCCCAGTTTGTGTACGGGAGGCGGACAACCTCCTCACATTTAAGAGTAGGCTTAAGACTTTCCTCTTTGATAAAGCTTATAGTAGGGCTGACTCAGGTGAGCCCTGAGCCACCCCTTAGTTATGCTGCTATAGGCCTAGACTGCCGGGAGACTTCCTATGATGCACTGAGCTCCTCTCTCCTCCTCTTCCTCTCTCTCCATCTGTACGCCCTCATATCCCATCAATGCTTGTTACTAATTCAACTTCTTCCCGTAGTTGTGTGCTTTCTCTCCCCTTTTTCTCTCCTTCTGTTGCTTTCTGCAGGTGTTTCTGCCTCCGGAGCTGTAGAGTCTGGATCTATGGTTGCGGCCGCCTGCTGCCCCCGTGCTCCTCCTCTGCACCCGCTGCTGCAGCTGCTGTTGCTATTATTATTAGTATTGCTGCTGTAATATTGCTCTTAGTATTGTTTCTGTTGGTGTTGACAGCCATGCCATTGCCGCGGCCATTGCGTTACATCTCTGTGTGAAACTGTATTGTGCTGCTGTATGTTCTCTTTCCTCCTGCTCTCTCTCTCCTGCTCCCCCCTCCCCCTTCAACCCAACCGGTCGAGGCAGATGACCGCCCACCTAGAGCCTGGTTCTGCTCGAGGTTTCTACCTGTTAAAAGGGAGTTTTTCCTTGCCACTGTCGCATAGTGCTTGCTCATGGTGGGAAAGGTTGGGTCTCTGTAAATATAAAGAGTCGGTCTAGACTTGCTCTACTAGAAAAAGTGCCCTGAGATAACTTTGTTATGATATGGCGCTATATAAATAAAACTGAATTGAATTGAATTGAAATTCTTCTGTCACTCTTGCACACACAGACAGACACACACAGAGACAAATAGACACACACGCACACACACACACACACACACACACAGCAACTTACACAATTGGCTATGTGCGTATCACTTACAGTGGGAAATCCCAGCGCTCAAATCATGGACCTTTAAAGTATATAGGAGAAACACTTTAAACTACAAACTCCACTGAGACCTTACACATCTATTTTTCATGACAACTTTTAAATCCCACTCTTACTAATTAAAATATTTATTATCTCTTCACTTTAGCAGCTTCTTTATCCAAATTAAAGCCAGCAATGCAGTTTAGCACACTGTACTCTATATTTTGCATCCTTGTTTGCGTTCTAACTTTTCTGAATATTTATAGTCCTTTCTACAGTGTTCATCCATTGTTCAACTCATATGTTTAATTTATACTTTCAGCAAGACACTTTATTCCAATTTTGAAAAATATATTTATTACAACAAATAATGGCTACAACTATTACTGGACAACTAATCATGAAAAATATATTTATTACAACAAATAATGGCTACAACTATTACTGGACAACTAATTATGAAAAATATATTTATTACAACAAATAATGACTACAACTAGTACTAGACAACTAATTATGAAAAAACAATCTACTAATAAAACGTACTAAATAAATTAACTGAATTAATTGATCAAAGTGATAAAATACAAAACTGATTGGAGAACAAGGAACTGATTAGACATAATAAAAAACAATCTACTAATAAAACATGTACTCAGCTGAATGAATTCATCAATTAAATTATTACAGTTAATACATTAAATCAACACAAGAACGGAACAGAACAATTTGTGTGTGTGTGTGTGTGTGTGTGTGTATGTGTGTGTGTGTTGATGTGGGGGGTTCAGGATCAATCTTCTACTTTGAAAATCTCCTTCAGTCTTCCCCCTTCGTACAGCAGGGTTAAGGTAGATGGCATGGTCTCCAGAGGCTGCTCTTCTGAAAATGCTCTGGCCCACACCTCTGCTGGGATGATGTGTTGGTTCATGAGCATCTAAAATCTCTGCACCCACGCTTGGAAGAATCCTCACACCCTTTACTTCAATGACTTTGCTTCCACTGGCAATCTATAGAAAATAAATATATTAATTACATCCTGAACCAGCCAATTGGATGCCAAGTAAAAGACCAATCCTAAAAATAACATCAGTACAATACATAAAGTAATTTACTCACTTTGACCTCGGTGAAGGGGGTTGAGTGTAGCGCATAGCCATATGAAGTAGAATTTCTCCCCTTCATATGGCTAAGTCTGACTGGTGTCCCTTCACTCAGGCCACTGAGGACGGCCTCCCTCCACAGTATGACTTTGACCTCTGCGTCATCCTACAATTATAAAACAAGTTGCATAAGTACTGCTTACTTATACTAAAATGTGATTTAGGCACACACTTCCTGCATAATTTACATTTCACATGACTGACAGTAAAAACATGCATTTTTGAGTATGTATAGTATGTAAGAGAATCAACAATTTAACAAAGTGACAGCTGAGCTTAATATTTGAAAGAAAAACATCAATTCCCTACCTCCTTCATGTGGATAATCCGCATTGGGATTGATGGGCCACGCTCAACATCCACTTTTTGGATAGGGTTAACCTAATGTGACAGGGAAGAACATTTAGCATAAAAACCTAAATTCAGTACCTAAATTCAGTTAGACATCTCTGTGGTAAATTATAAAATATAACTATATAGTTATTTGGATTTATTGTTAAGATGCATGTCATATATTTTCCAATATAGAGATGTTCAAATCAGCACAAATCTTATGTGTGTGTGTAGGCCTCCACTTATTATTTGCATTTATAACATGAAATGGATCTTTCACTCACTTCATTCAGGTGTTATATAGGCTACTATTATTTTAAAGCCAACTGAAACTAAGTGTGGTTGAATCTCCAGAAACTTACCGCTGTCACATATCCCTCCACTGTAATATTGCTGGTCATTGATGCATTCACGTCCTTAATGGCCAGCAGTGGGGACGGTGGCGATAACAGATGTCTCCCTTCTTCCTCCAGGTTCTGGATCAATCTTCTACTTTGAAAATCTCCTTCAGTCTTCCCCCTTCGTACAGCAGGCTTAAGGTAGATGGCATGCTCTCCAGAGGCTGCTCTTCTGAAAATGCTCTGGCCCACACCTCTGCTGGGATTCAATTACTTTGCTTCCACTGGCAATCTATAGAAAATAAATATATTAATTACATCCTGAACCAGCCAATTGGATGCCAAGTAAAAGACCAATCCTAAAAATAACATCAGTACAATACATAAAGTAATTTACTCACTTCCTCCAGGTGGCTGGGAACATCAATTGGAGGGCATGTGTAGATTGCTGTATTTCGTCTGCTGAGCATTGATGGACATTGATGCATTCAGGTCCTTAATGGCCAGCAGTGGGGACGGTGGCGATAGGTATACTTTAATTTGAGTATATTAGTAGATTGTTTGTTTGTTTTTTATTATGTCTAATCAGTTCCTTGTTCTCCAATCAGTTTTGTATTTAATCACTTGTTCAATTAATTCAGTTAATTTATAGAGTACATGTTTTATTAGTAGATTGTTTTTTATTATGTCTAATCAGTTCCTTGTTCTCCAATCAGTTTTGTATTTAATCACTTTGTTCAATTAATTCAGTTAATTTATAGAGTACATGTTTTATTAGTAGATTGTTTTTTCATAATTAGTTGTCTAGTACTAGTTGTAGTCATTATTTGTTGTAATAAATATATTTTAAAAAATTGGAATAAAGTGTCTCTCAGTGGAGTTTGTAGTTTAAAGTGTTTCTCCTATATACTTTAAAGGTCCATGATTTGAGCGCTGGGATTTCCTACTGTAAGTGACACACACACCAGTCACTATGGTGACTGTAGCACGAGGGGAGGGGCAGACTGCAACTTAGACAGCTCAGGTAGTTCATTTAATGGAGACTAAAACTCTCAAAGTATGGAGGGTGATCTTTTGTCACTGCTACTATGGACCCTGAGCAGCGTTGAATGACACTGACAATGTATGAATGATGTGGAATATTGTCGAAAGGCTTGCGCTAGACTTGCATAGCTGGCCTGAAATGTTGAATATAATGAAATATTTGAATGATGTGGAATATTGTTGAAAGGCTTGCGCTAGACTTGCATAGCTGGCCTGAAATGTTGAATGATACTGAAAATGTATGAATGATGTGGAATATTGTTGAAAGGCTTGCGCTAGACTTGAATAGCTGGCATGTTTGTAGTTTAAAGTATGAATAAGTAGATAAACCTTGAAAATGCTTGAAAAAGTGCTTGAAAAGGAAAAGGATGAGTCCTGTCTGACCCCTATCTGGGGTCTTTTATTTTGAAACTGCAGCCAAGATTTGAGCGCTGGGATTTCCTTCAGTAAGTGAATCGCACACACACACACTGGTCGCTATGGCGACTGTTGCACCCTGAGGGAGTGGAGAGGGGAGGGGCAGACTGCAACTTAAGAGAGGTCAGAGGTTTGATGGAGACTAAATCTCTCAAAGTCCTGCTTGTAGCGCAAAGACCATAGCTCCTATGGGCTAAATGTTATATCAGAAGAGAGACAAAAAGCCTGCTGAACACACTGTGTGAAATTTATTTGTGTAGTGTCAAAAAATGTGAGCTCTGGAGCAGATAAGAAAAGCCCCCGTCTCTGCCTCCCTCCTGAAATTTCTGGACTCAGTTAATATGAGAGTCTATGCAGCAGTTGGTGAGAACTGACTTCTCATGAAGCTCACATAGCCAATTGTGTAAGTTACTGTGTGTGTGTGTGTATGTGTGTGTGTGTGTGTGTGTTAGTATCTTTATGTGTTAGTGTATTACTGCATGTGTCTGTGTTTGTGTGTGTAGTGACAGAAATAAGTTTGAATTCATAAACAGTTGAAAAGGTCAGAGGTCACAACTGACAAAAGTAGCTCAACATCAATCCACCAATCAGAACAGAGAACCAGCTCAACATCAATCCACCAATCAGAACAGAGGAACAGCTAATCAGCATCATCTGTGTCTCTAACTGTCAGGAGCCTAAAAGTGCTGAGTCATTGAGGCAGAGAGGGACAAAAACCTGTGAAACTTTCACTCAGAAAAGTCATCATCATGAAATAACCGTAGGTCGTATCGGTGAAACGACTTCACTGTGAGCACCAGAAGGCATAGCTGAACAAGTAGATGTATAATTTGTGTGGATAAAGTTAAAAAACAATGTAGATATCACAGTTTCAAAAGTCCTCAAATCTCTGTGTCGCTTGATTCGAGAGGAGCCAAAATAACATTACAGTCAATGAGGCAGTTGAGAAAGTTTGTCATGCTTCAAGGCCTGTCATTTAAAAACGGTTAATGCTATGGCTTAAGTAGATAGATTTTTGGAACGAGGACAGATTTCTCTACACAGTGATGTGAAAATTATGCGTGAAGAGTGAAAATTGTGGACACGAGAGCAATTTAAGCAGAATTTTTTAAGACGATTTTACAGCTCTCCTTCACTCTAGCGATGATGTCACCCACTCTAGCTCTGAACATTCCGCCACATACACACCCATTATAAACTCTCAGAAGGGCTGAAAAAAAGCACAAAACTAAAACTGTGATAAATCAAAAACTGTAAAAGATTTCAAAAAGTTGAATAAAGGCTTAATAGTTTAACTTTTTGTGAACAGTTTAACGTTTAAATGGAGTCTGTAGCTGAAAGTATGTGGAAGCTGTAGCATTTCAAAGTAGAGCAGGTTGAAGAGGACTCTCCATTGACTTACATTGTAAAATCATTTTGAAAAAAGCTTAATATTTTAAAAAGTATTAAATGTATAACATAGCTGAACATATGCTGAAATGTCCTTAAAGAGCTGAACATTGTGATAGTTGAATGGTTTCTGTAGCTCAAAGTATGAAGGAGAAGAAGCAGTGTACGGAAAGTAGAATAAGAATAATAACTAGAAAAATTGCATTTCCTGCAGAAAATGCGTGTGAATGCTGACAGCTGAAATGAATTTGCAAAACACTGCTGAAAATGCAGAAATGTTGAAAATGCAGAGATCTGAAATGTTGAAATGAATTAGCAAAACACTGCTGAAAGTAGAAGTATTGTTGCTTTTACTGTAAGAAATTGTTGAAAAAAGCACAATATTTTAAGTATAAATGGTGGAAAAAATTTGAATAGAAGCATAAATCTCCTCAAAGAGCAAGTTTTAACAGCTGAATGTTTTTTGTAGATTAAAATATGCAGTACAAGTCGAAGATGAAGAAATGACAAAGCATTGCTGAAAATGCAGAAATCTGAAGTGAATTTGCATGAAAAATCATAGGGCTCAAATGTTCACAAAAATGCTCAGACACCTGCAAGCTGAAGTGTAAAACTGGTAGAATTGGGAGTTGGAAAAGTTGAACAGAAGCATAAATGTCCTTAAAGAACAAGTTTTAACATTGTGTTTGTGTGTGTAGTGACAGAAATAGGTGTGAATTTATAAACAGTTCAAAAGGTCAGAGGTCACAACTGCCAAAAGTAGCTCAACATCAATCCACCAATCAGAACAGAGGAACAGCTAATCAGCATTAGCTGTGTGTGTCTAACTGTCAGGGCCTAAAAGTGCTTAGAGGGACAAAAACCTGTGAAACTTTTATATCAGAAGAGAGACAAAAAGCCTGCTGAACACACTGTGTGAAATGTATTTGTGTAGTGTCAAAAACTGTGAGCTCTGGAGCAGATAAGAAAAGCCCCCGTCTCTGCCTCCCTCCTGAAATTTCTGGACTCTGTTAATATGAGAGTCTATGCAGCAGTTGGTGAGAATTGACTTCTCATGAAGCTCACATAGCCAATTGTGTAAGTTACTGTGTGTGTGTGTGTGTGTGTGTAGTATCTTTATGTGTTAGTGTATTACTGCATGTGTCTGTGTTTGTGTGTGTAGTGACAGAAATAAGTTTGAATTCATAAACAGTTGAAAAGGTCAGAGGTCACAACTGACAAAAGTAGCTCAACATCAATCCACCAATCAGAACAGAGAACCAGCTCAACATCAATCCACCAATCAGAACAGAGGAACAGCTAATCAGCATCATCTGTGTCTCTAACTGTCAGGAGCCTAAAAGTGCTGAGTCATTGAGGCAGAGAGGGACAAAAACCTGTGAAACTTTCACTCAGAAAAGTCATCATCATGAAATAACCGTAGGTCGTATCGGTGAAACAACTTCACTGTCAGCACCAGAAGGCATAGCTGAACAAGTCGATGTATAATTTGTGTGGATAAAGTTAAAAAACAATGTAGATATCACAGTTTCAAAAGTCCTCAAATCTCTGTCGCTCGATTCGAGAGGAGCCAAAATAACATTACAGTCAATGAGGCAGTTGAGAAAGTTTGTCATGCTTCAAGGCCTGTCATTTAAAAACGGTTAATGCTATGGCTTAAGTAGATAGATTTTTGGAACGAGGACAGATTTCTCTACACAGTGATGTGAAAATTATGCGTGAAGAGTGAAAATTGTGGACACGAGAGCAATTTAAGCAGAATTTTTTAAGGCGATTTTACAGCTCTCCTTCACTCTAGCGATGATGTCACCCACTCTAGCTCTGAACATTCCGCCACATACACACCCATTATAAACTCTCAGAAGGGCTGAAAAAAAGCACAAAACTAAAACTGTGATAAATCAAAAACTGTAAAAGATTTCAAAAGGTGGAATAAAGGCTTAATAGTTTAACTTTTTGTGAACAGTTTAACGTTTAAATGGAGTCTGTAGCTGAAAGTATGTGGAAGCTGTAGCATTTCAAAGTAGAGCAGGTTGAAGAGGACTCTCCATTGACTTACATTGTAAAATCATTTTGAAAAAAGCTTAATATTTTAAAAAGTATTAAATGTATAACATAGCTGAACATATGCTGAAATGTCCTTAAAGAGCTGAACATTGTGATAGTTGAATGGTTTCTGTAGCTCAAAGTATGAAGGAGAAGAAGCAGTGTACGGAAAGTAGAATAAGAATAATAACTAGAAAAATGCGTGTGAATGCTGACAGCTGAAATGAATTTGCAAAACACTGCTGAAAATGCAGAAATGTTGAAAATGCAGAGATCTGAAATGTTGAAATGAATTAGCAAAACACTGCTGAAAGTAGAAGTATTGTTGCTTTTACTGTAAGAAATTGTTGAAAAAAGCACAATATTTTAAGTGTAAATGGTGGAAAAAATTTGAATAGAAGCATAAATGTCCTCAAAGAACAAGTTGGTCCTTTCAGGCTGTAGTTTCATATGACAGTTGTGTTTTCATTACATTTGTGTCAAGACAAGACAAAAAATATTACTGCTGCTGTTTATTAGAAATGTGAACACTTGTAGAGTAGACAGAGGTTAAAATAGAAATCTTCCATGAAGACGTGGATTCTAATTTATTCACTTTTCTGTAATCTAAACAAATGAATGAAGTTAAGTCTTTCTTGCAAATGTTGATTGATGTACTCTAAATATATTAAAATATAAAAATATATGACATGCTTACATTTTTAATGTAAGCTGCTTTAATTCTTCCTGGAGCTTTATTTGCAAATGGGAAACATTTCCAGCTTTTATGATCACATTTCTGTCCAAAAACCATAAACACTGAATGTTTACAGACTCAGAAGTAATGCCAAAGGGAATTTAGTAACATTCTCCTGGAAAAGAAAACTCTCGACCCGTTTTACTCAGCCTGACTCTCATTATAATGTCCAAGTATTCTAATTTTAACTACATCCCCTGGCAGAATTCCACATCCCAAATACCTTGTCTGCCTTGGACACTGTAATATTTTGGATGTCTGAAGAGGGTCAGTATGTGTGTATGTGTGTATTCGGGATTGTGGTTCAGCTGCCAGGGATGAGCGAGGTGTTAAGAGACTCCTGGGGAGAATACGTTTGATTACTACATGGCTATGTTCCACATTGGTTCAGCTGCTGCTTTGGGATACTGCTGGGAATAGATGAAAAATTAATTCAATCGGGGGATGAAGCTCACTGTTTTGTCAGCTGGCCACTGTGGCTAGTGGTTTTCAAAATTAAGCAACCCATTTCAGTAGAGCAATAAATAAGATGTGTCCCCTTCCCTGGCACAAGGCAACCATAATACTGAACACCTACAGCGATGTGAGGAGATACGTTTGTTGATTAAGTCATTCTTAGTCTGCTCAAATTGAAAGTACATGTCATGTGTGGCAATAAATAGATTGCAAGTTTGACATGCATCTTAAATGTAAATCACCAGTATACAAACAGCAGAAGCTTCTGTGATTGAAGTCAATAATACGCCCTTTAAAACTGGTTTATTTCATCACAAGAAAGGTATTTGTGATATTGGAAAACTAACCAAGTTGGATATAAGCTCTTCCTCATTTTGTGGTGGTCAAGTTTGGAAAAGCAGGACAACAGTTGAAATTGGGATCAGTCATCCCATCACCTAGAATATCAGTATCAATGACAGTCATAGTCAGGATAGTCAGTTATATTGTGGTTTAATCTTCTTTGCGTGGACAGAGTATTTAAATCCTTAAATCTTTTAAAGTTTTAAAGATTTAAATATTCTGTAAACGCAAACTTTTTATACTTATACTATACTATATTTTTACACCTAAAAATAATTACTTCTTCTTCCTCTTGGCTATCATCTTGCTCCTACGTGATCGACTTAGTGAAACATTCATATTTTGAAATGTATTGCTCAAAATAATAATAAACAGGTTCTTTCTGCGTCTTATGACAACCTCTGATTTCGCAGTGATCTAATATCGCCTGTCAACATGGGAGACTTTTCCTTTCACTTGCTACTACTTCATACACCGTTCCCCATCTCTCCGCCACTCGATACAAACATCACCAAAGTAAAATGGCCGACACAGCGACTTGTTTGTCTTAGAGATAGACCTGTTTGTGCCTTCCAAACAGGGTTGCCTGAGACAATCCTTGTCTACTGTTTGTGTGTAAAAAGCCCTGTAGAATGATTGTGGAGATATGGAGGGCCTCTGAGAGCTGGGTGGAAGACCTGAAAGCCATGTGAGTAGCCCAAAGCACAGACACACACATAATGACACAGACACACCCGCATCCACAGGTATATAAGGCGGTTCATGGGGTAGCTGTGCACCTGAAGGCTGACCACTAAACAGGGGTGTTAGCTAAGTCACAAAGAAAAGGATGGAAGAAAAGGGAAAAGATAATGGAGTAGCGGCCATGGCAGCCTTCTACCAGAGATTTGATCTTGCAGCGTATCTACAGTATAACTACACTCCACCACGGGCTGATTTTGAAAGGAAGGACAGCATTGTGCCGTGGAAACTGGCATGCCTGCATAGAGCTTTCAATGAAGGTAAGGAGACGGGGTGATGGAGCAAATAAACTTCATTCCAAAACACTCCATGCTCACTAAAAAGCTATAGATTTAAAGATATGACCTGATACACAACTACTAATAAATAATAATATCTGTTTAGTTTAATTTAACATCGATACTTTGAGTTCTGTAAGCAGCAAATGTTCCAGATGCTGGATGTTTGTTTCTTCTCTGTTCTTCTCTCTCTCACTCTTTCTCTGAACTCTCATACAACACATCTGCCTCTTCAACTCACTATTTCCCTTTCTCCTAATTCAGTCAGTTAAAATACTGAATCACTTCTTTATTCCCATAGATGTGAAGTGGGTCCAAACACTAGTTCAAACCCAAAGAGCTCAAGGTGTCCAAACATACCAAATATGTCAGGCTGAATTAAAGGGAGAACTGTATAAAATTAGTTTTAATTTAAAGTTAAATTAATCTATATATTTTGCATTTGATGTTATCAAAAATGTGATTTGGATTTGAATACTTAAACAAGCTATTCCAGGATATGTGATACAGGGTGTAGGCAAACATTGATGTTTCATTTAACTTTGAGGAAACTGTTGAAGAATTAAGGTGATAAAGTAGAATTAAGGAAAATGTATGAGTTTTCACATTTTCTAGGTCTAAAAAACATTTTTGTGGCCCATTTTCCTCTTTGCAATTTATCTTTCTTTAAATTCCAAGCATTCGTCCTTAAAACCAAACATTTTTTTCTGATGTTAGGATTCAGTCCCTCATTTCTCAAGAATCATTTAATTGATATTCTGGATCTATCATTGTGTCTAATGTGGAAATATTTCAATAGCTGCAGATTAATCAAAGCATTCTGGTCTCTCTCCATTAGCTTGTTCTCAGCCTCCCTTCTCCTCTCTCTTTTTCCTCTACCTTTCCAGGCGATGTGAGCGGTGAGCTGCTCGTGGACATAGGGTCGGGTCCCACCCTGTACCAGGTGCTGAGTGGCTGTGAGGTTTTCAGCAAGGTGATCCTCACAGACTTCCTGGAGGTCAACAGGCAGGAGCTGAGGCACTGGGTCCAGGACAAGGGAGGCTGCAGCCTGGACTGGACACCGTACCTGCAGCATGTCTGCAAGCTGGAGGGACGACGGTACGACCAGATCCCTTTATACTCTGTCTGAAGACTTGAGAATGAATGAATTATGATTGTTGTTAGACTAGTATCATCATCATGAAATTATTTATATTTGTAATGTACAATATGTCCTAGAGAAAAAAAGGATTCTCTTTCCTTGTGGTGACACAGTTTTCCCCCTTACAATTGGTTTCACAATCCTAATAATTAATCAGTCATCTTAATGTGTAGCAAGTAGAATGTTCACATGTTCGCCATCTTAGTTACATTTGCTAATTTGCATTAACACAAAAGTACAGCTGAGGCTGATGAGGATGTCATTAGTTTTGCAAGTATTTGGTCATAAACCAAAGTATTGGGCAAATAGAAAGTTTGACCTGATGATGGCGCTACAGAAAATGTCAGGGGACCACCAAAGTCAGTGGGATACATGACTTGGGAACCATGAGTGTCTGTCATTTTTTACCAATTCATCAAGTAGATGTAGAGATATTCAATAGATAAATGAAAGTTTTGAACTGCAGTGGCACTGGAAGAAAAGTCAAAAACGTTATTAGGATTTGTCCTCTGAGGACCAAATTTTGTGAATGTCTGCACAAATTGTCATGGCATTTCATCCAGTAGTTGCTGAGATATTTTAATCTGGACCAAAGTGGCAGACCGGCTAACCAACAGACCGCCATTGCTATCCCTAAAGCTATGTCCTTAGCATAGCTAATTAACACCTAAATCACTACCATGCAATGCAGTGTGCATCTGTGTCAGCACACAGTATGAATTATATTGCAAATGCTGCAGAACTAGAGCAGATTAATGCTTTGTTATGCATTTACAATAGATGTTTTAATGTAATTTTGTGATTCATTGATATTGTCTCTACCAGGCCCTCAGCATGGACAGAGAAAGCTGCAAAGCTACGTCACGTCATCACAGACATCCTCCCCATTGACGTGCACCGCCCTCAGCCTCTGGCCCATGGTGCCCTTCCTTCATCAGGGGCCGACTGCCTTGTGTCCTGCTTCTGTCTGGAGAGCGTCAGCCCTGACCTGGCTGCCTTCACCAGGGCCCTTGGCCACATTGGGAGGCTCCTGCGGCCTGGTGGCCACCTCCTACTCATCGGAGCCCTGGGAGAGAGTTACTATTTTGGGGGGCCTGGGGTAAAGATCCCTGTGGTCCCACTGAATGAGGCCCAGGTCTGTGATAGTTTGAGGGAGAGCGGCTACACCCTGATCAGGCTGGAGGTTTACACACTGCCTCAGGACATGAGGGTGGGGGTCGATGACGTGACTGGGGTGTTTTTTGTAAAGGCAAGAAAGGATTAAAAGGCAAAGTGGGAGAAAAGGCAAAGAGCATAGATAAAGGGTATTAAAGTAGAAAGTGCAGTAACTATCCAGATGAAAATATTATAGATCAAGCCGAGGTAAATGTATAGTTTAGCACAGAAAGAATGGCATTATTGATGAAGAAAAGACACAAACATGTGAATGAAAAATTTCACTTCATTCCACTTTATTTTATTGGTTCAGGAAATCTGAGGGTGAATAAGTGCGTAACTTCCCCTTTTGTTGCCAGAGGAGCTCTTAGTGTTAGAAACGTAATCACACATTGCCTCCTGCAGTTCAAACACAGCAACTACAGCATCAAGAATGTAATGCTTCAATTTTTGTTTTTACCATATCATATGAAGTCATAAGCATAGCTGTTTATAAACAGTATATTTCGATAAACTATACTTCTTTTCAATTAACTGTTATTCAGTTAAGAGATTGATGAGTTGCCTGTTGTGTTTTGTAATTTGTGATAATGTGAATAAAGAAGCAATGCTAAAACAAAGCTTATTTCACAGTGTTTTCTTATCTCATTAATATGTTGATATAAACTTATTGTCAGTGTTGAAATTGATGGAGGCAGAGATGGGTGCAAGCAGTGTATATTTGATAATACAGCTATGTAAAAAAAATGCTTTAAAAATCATCCAACATCGCATATCGTTGCAATTCCATGGGTTAATCTTAATATTTGCTATGGTATCCATTTGTATGTTATTTTAGATTATCAGTGTAGATCATACAGTCTATGGTGTAGATAATAAATCTGAGAATATGATTGTGTAATTAGAAGTATTGAACACTGGGCGTCAGTACTTGGCCATCTTGAGTTGCTCCTCAAGTATCAGCCATGGACCCCAAAACAGATCTAAATTATTCCCCAGATCTTGTTGATAGATTTAATTTAGCTTACTACTGCAAAACAGTTTATACTGTAGGTAGGATCACAGTGGTTCTTGTAGGTTTTCTGACTAATCTTAAAGGATATTAAATGTGTTTATTTAAAATGCCTTTCTACAAAGATCATAAAAGTGCAAAAACTTGCTCAGGGTCCTCATTTAATAAAACTCACTGTCATTTGCTGTATTCAAACACATATACTTTGTTACATGTCCAAATTACACGTTGTCTCCATGTGGTAACTGAAATGCCAAATAAAGGCTTTTGTCTTTCTTTTCTTGGAAAAGAAATACGTATGGAGCATTATACATTCCTACAGATTAATTATACAGTCTTACAATCACACACAACACACCAACAGCCCATTATAACTGTTTTATTAGCAACCAACACAAAATATCATTTACATACAAGGTCAAGAATGAACCTTCACGCTCATCATATTGTTTTTGAAAAAATAGGACCTCTTCCCGCTCCCACCTATCATCTCTGCCATCCCAAACAGATCATGCTTGCTAATCGCCATGTTACAAAAAGCCTGTTCATAATATCAAACCAGAAAAACTGCGCTGCATTATCATGATTAGTTGGATTAGTCTCATATGATTTGATCTGGTCTGCTGTGGCTGTGACTGCACTCAAATCGTCTGTAATCCATCCTCCTCTGATTTCCTTGACCTTGCACACAAATGTCTACAAGGTTGAGGAAAGCAAATTGAAAGAGTTGTTTTCTAACTTTGGAAGCAGCCCTACAGTTTCTGCGCTAAATTCCTATTGGGATTGGCTCTGCACCCTCTTACGCTTTATTGTATATTTGTCATACTGTAGTATATCATGTAGTATAGTGTTTCATATCTGTGTATCATATACTACTAATAACCCCAGGACCTTATTCACAATCTCTGGCCAAACTGTATGAGATATACTATAAAATAACAACAACACCAGGGCCCTCAAACATTTTTTCACTTTGACCATCACACTACAGATAAAATGTAATCTTACGTGTTTATAAAATATGCATAAGATGGTGCGCTAGATGCAAACATATTGTTGGAAGTCTTATTGTGAGCTGTGTGAATCATCTGCGCTCTCTAATTGTTCAGATGTGTGTGATGTGAGCACCAGTATCACAATGCCCTCCCTGTACATGATGTAAAGGTGATTCAAGATCTGATTCTTCACACATGGATATAGTTTTCTGGAAAAACTACCCAATGAGCAAGTCTCAGAATTCTGTTGGATCCCGATGAACCTAAAAAACAACATCCCACATTTATTTGCTTGAGAAAATGCCACAGTTCTTAGCAGTTCTCATATTTCTTGTGCAGTGTCCTTGGCTGATTGGAATTTAGCCCTGGCTAAATTGACTCTGTTAATATGAGAGTCTATGCAGCAGTTGGTGAGAATTGACTTCTCATGAAGCTCACATAGCCAATTGTGTAAGTTACTGTGTGTGTGTGTGTGTGTGTGTTAGTATCTTTATGTGTTAGTGTATTACTGCATGTGTCTGTGTTTGTGTGTGTAGTGACAGAAATAAGTTTGAATTCATAAACAGTTGAAAAGGTCAGAGGTCACAACTGCCAAAAGTAGCTCAACATCAATCCACCAATCAGAACCGAGAACCAGCTCAACATCAATCCACCAATCAGAACAGAGAACCAGCTCAACATCAATCCACCAATCAGACCAGAGGAACAGCTAATCAGCATCATCTGTGTCTCTAACTGTCAGGAGCCTAAAAGTGCTGAGTCATTGAGGCAGAGAGGGACAAAAACCTGTGAAACTTTCACTCAGAAAAGTCATCATCATGAAATAACCGTAGGTCGTATCGGTGAAACGACTTCACTGTGAGCACCAGAAGGCATAGCTGAACAAGTAGATGTATAATTTGTGTGGATAAAGTTAAAAAACAATGTAGATATCACAGTTTCAAAAGTCCTCAAATCTCTGTGTCGCTCGATTCGAGAGGAGCCAAAATAACATTAGTCAATGAGGCAGTTGAGAAAGTTTGTCATGCTTCAAGGCCTGTCATTTAAAAACGGTTAATGCTATGGCTTAAGTAGATAGATTTTTGGAACGAGGACAGATTTCTCTACACAGTGATGTGAAAATGATGCGTGAAGAGTGAAAATTGTGGACACGAGAGCAATTTAAGCAGAATTTTTTAAGACGATTTTACAGCTCTCCTTCACTCTAGCGATGATGTCACCCACTCTAGCTCTGAACATTCCGCCACATACACACCCATTATAAACTCTCAGAAGGGCTGAAAAAAAGCACAAAACTAAAACTGTGATAAATCAAAAACTGTAAAAGATTTCAAAAAGTTGAATAAAGGCTTAATAGTTTAACTTTTTGTGAACTGTTTAATGTTTAAATGGAGTCTGTAGCTGAAAGTATGTGGAAGCTGTAGCATTTCAAAGTAGAGCAGGTTGAAGAGGACTCTCCATTGACTTACATTGTAAAATCATTTTGAAAAAAGCTTAATATTTTAAAAAGTATTAAATGTATAACATAGCTGAACATATGCTGAAATGTCCTTAAAGAGCTGAACATTGTGATAGTTGAATGGTTTCTGTAGCTCAAAGTATGAAGGAGAAGAAGCAGTGTACGGAAAGTAGAATAAGAATAATAACTAGAAAAATGCGTGTGAATGCTGACAGCTGAAATGAATTTGCAAAACACTGCTGAAAATGCAGAAATGTTGAAAATGCAGAGATCTGAAATGTTGAAATGAATTAGCAAAACACTGCTGAAAGTAGAAGTATTGTTGCTTTTACTGTAAGAAATTGTTGAAAAAAGCACAATATTTTAAGTATAAATGGTGGAAAAAATTTGAATAGAAGCATAAATGTCCTCAAAGAGCAAGTTTTAACAGCTGAATGTTTTTTGTAGATTAAAATATGCAGTACAAGTCGAAGATGAAGAAATGACAAAGCATTGCTGAAAATGCAGAAATCTGAAGTGAATTTGCATGAAAAATCATAGGGCTCAAATGTTCACAAAAATGCTCAGACACCTGCAAGCTGAAGTGTAAAACTGGTAGAATTGGGAGTTGGAAAAGTTGAACAGAAGCATAAATGTCCTTAAAGAACAAGTTTTAACATTGTGTTTGTGTGTGTAGTGACAGAAATAGGTGTGAATTTATAAACAGTTCAAAAGGTCAGAGGTCACAACTGCCAAAAGTAGCTCAACATCAATCCACCAATCAGAACAGAGGAACAGCTAATCAGCATTAGCTGTGTGTGTCTAACTGTCAGGGCCTAAAAGTGCTTAGAGGGACAAAAACCTGTGAAACTTTTATATCAGAAGAGAGACAAAAAGCCTGCTGAACACACTGTGTGAAATGTATTTGTGTAGTGTCAAAAAATGTGAGCTCTGGAGCAGATAAGAAAAGCCCCCGTCTCTGCCTCCCTCCTGAAATTTCTGGACTCTGTTAATATGAGAGTCTATGCAGCAGTTGGTGAGAATTGACTTCTCATGAAGCTCACATAGCCAATTGTGTAAGTTACTGTGTGTGTGTGTGTGTGTAGTATCTTTATGTGTTAGTGTATTACTGCATGTGTCTGTGTTTGTGTGTGTAGTGACAGAAATAAGTTTGAATTCATAAACAGTTGAAAAGGTCAGAGGTCACAACTGACAAAAGTAGCTCAACATCAATCCACCAATCAGAACAGAGAACCAGCTCAACATCAATCCACCAATCAGAACAGAGGAACAGCTAATCAGCATCATCTGTGTCTCTAACTGTCAGGAGCCTAAAAGTGCTGAGTCATTGAGGCAGAGAGGGACAAAAACCTGTGAAACTTTCACTCAGAAAAGTCATCATCATGAAATAACCGTAGGTCGTATCGGTGAAACGACTTCACTGTGAGCACCAGAAGGCATAGCTGAACAAGTAGATGTATAATTTGTGTGGATAAAGTTAAAAAACAATGTAGATATCACAGTTTCAAAAGTCCTCAAATCTCTGTGTCGCTCGATTCGAGAGGAGCCAAAATAACATTACAGTCAATGAGGCAGTTGAGAAAGTTTGTCATGCTTCAAGGCCTGTCATTTAAAAACGGTTAATGCTATGGCTTAAGTAGATAGATTTTTGGAACGAGGACAGATTTCTCTACACAGTGATGTGAAAATTATGCGTGAAGAGTGAAAATTGTGGACACGAGAGCAATTTAAGCAGAATTTTTTAAGACGATTTTACAGCTCTCCTTCACTCTAGCGATGATGTCACCCACTCTAGCTCTGAACATTCCGCCACATACACACCCATTATAAACTCTCAGAAGGGCTGAAAAAAAGCACAAAACTAAAACTGTGATAAATCAAAAACTGTAAAAGATTTCAAAAAGTTGAATAAAGGCTTAATAGTTTAACTTTTTGTGAACAGTTTAACGTTTAAATGGAGTCTGTAGCTGAAAGTATGTGGAAGCTGTAGCATTTCAAAGTAGAGCAGGTTGAAGAGGACTCTCCATTGACTTACATTGTAAAATCATTTTGAAAAAAGCTTAATATTTTAAAAAGTATTAAATGTATAACATAGCTGAACATATGCTGAAATGTCCTTAAAGAGCTGAACATTGTGATAGTTGAATGGTTTCTGTAGCTCAAAGTATGAAGGAGAAGAAGCAGTGTACGGAAAGTAGAATAAGAATAATAACTAGAAAAATTGCATTTCCTGCAGAAAATGCGTGTGAATGCTGACAGCTGAAATGAATTTGCAAAACACTGCTGAAAATGCAGAAATGTTGAAAATGCAGAGATCTGAAATGTTGAAATGAATTAGCAAAACACTGCTGAAAGTAGAAGTATTGTTGCTTTTACTGTAAGAAATTGTTGAAAAAAGCACAATATTTTAAGTATAAATGGTGGAAAATATTTGAATAGAAGCATAAATGTCCTCAAAGAGCAAGTTTTAACAGCTGAATGTTTTTTGTAGATTAAAATATGCAGTACAAGTCGAAGATGAAGAAATGACAAAGCATTGCTGAAAATGCAGAAATCTGAAGTGAATTTGCATGAAAAATCATAGGGCTCAAATGTTCACAAAAATGCTCAGACACCTGCAAGCTGAAGTGTAAAACTGGTAGAATTGGGAGTTGGAAAAGTTGAACAGAAGCATAAATGTCCTTAAAGAACAAGTTTTAACATTGTGTTTGTGTGTGTAGTGACAGAAATAGGTGTGAATTTATAAACAGTTCAAAAGGTCAGAGGTCACAACTGCCAAAAGTAGCTCAACATCAATCCACCAATCAGAACAGAGGAACAGCTAATCAGCATTAGCTGTGTGTGTCTAACTGTCAGGGCCTAAAAGTGCTTAGAGGGACAAAAACCTGTGAAACTTTTATATCAGAAGAGAGACAAAAAGCCTGCTGAACACACTGTGTGAAATGTATTTGTGTAGTGTCAAAAAATGTGAGCTCTGGAGCAGATAAGAAAAGCCCCCGTCTCTGCCTCCCTCCTGAAATTTCTGGACTCTGTTAATATGAGAGTCTATGCAGCAGTTGGTGAGAATTGACTTCTCATGAAGCTCACATAGCCAATTGTGTAAGTTACTGTGTGTGTGTGTGTGTGTGTGTGTGTGTGTGTGTGTGTGTTAGTATCTTTATGTGTTAGTGTATTACTGCATGTGTCTGTGTTTGTGTGTGTAGTGACAGAAATAAGTTTGAATTTATAAACAGTTGAAAAGGTCAGAGGTCACAACTGACAAAAGTAGCTCAACATCAATCCACCAATCAGAACAGAGAACCAGCTCAACATCAATCCACCAATCAGAACAGAGGAACAGCTAATCAGCATCATCTGTGTCTCTAACTGTCAGGAGCCTAAAAGTGCTGAGTCATTGAGGCAGAGAGGGACAAAAACCTGTGAAACTTTCACTCAGAAAAGTCATCATCATGAAATAACCGTAGGTCGTATCGGTGAAACGACTTCACTGTGAGCACCAGAAGGCATAGCTGAACAAGTAGATGTATAATTTGTGTGGATAAAGTTAAAAAACAATGTAGATATCACAGTTTCAAAAGTCCTCAAATCTCTGTGTCGCTCGATTCGAGAGGAGCCAAAATAACATTACAGTCAATGAGGCAGTTGAGAAAGTTTGTCATGCTTCAAGGCCTGTCATTTAAAAACGGTTAATGCTATGGCTTAAGTAGATAGATTTTTGGAACGAGGACAGATTTCTCTACACAGTGATGTGAAAATTATGCGTGAAGAGTGAAAATTGTGGACACGAGAGCAATTTAAGCAGAATTTTTTAAGACGATTTTACAGCTCTCCTTCACTCTAGCGATGATGTCACCCACTCTAGCTCTGAACATTCCGCCACATACACACCCATTATAAACTCTCAGAAGGGCTGAAAAAAAGCACAAAACTAAAACTGTGATAAATCAAAAACTGTAAAAGATTTCAAAAGGTGGAATAAAGGCTTAATAGTTTAACTTTTTGTGAACAGTTTAACGTTTAAATGGAGTCTGTAGCTGAAAGTATGTGGAAGCTGTAGCATTTCAAAGTAGAGCAGGTTGAAGAGGACTCTCCATTGACTTACATTGTAAAATCATTTTGAAAAAAGCTTAATATTTTAAAAAGTATTAAATGTATAACATAGCTGAACATATGCTGAAATGTCCTTAAAGAGCTGAACATTGTGATAGTTGAATGGTTTCTGTAGCTCAAAGTATGAAGGAGAAGAAGCAGTGTACGGAAAGTAGAATAAGAATAATAACTAGAGAAGGCAATTTCTGAAGAAATTGCGGTGTGAATGCTGGCTGCTGAAAGGCTGACGCCAGACTGAATAGCTGGCTTGAAATGTTGAATGAAACTGAAAACTTTTGAATGATGTGGAATATTGTTGAAAGGCTTGCGCCAGACTTGGATAGCTGGCCTGAAATGTTGAATGATACTGGAAATGTATGAATGATGAATATTTTAATAGTTCTTAAAAGGCTTACGCTAAACTGCATAACTGGCAGTATGTATGTATGAAAAAGTAGCTGGAAGTATGAAGAGTTGGAGAAAAGTTGAAAAGGGTCTAATTAGTATGAATGGGATTAAAGTATTAAAGAATAAATAAAGTCTATGAAAGATGTGTACCATTTAAGGTTTGAATGGAGTTTCAAACCTTAAAACAGATGTCTGTTAATGTTATTAACACCTCTGTTGATCCGCTTTAAAACAACTGTGGGATACATTATGTGGCAGTGGTTTCACAGTTAGTTTTGTATGCATTTATAACAGTCTTATCAGTCACTCAAACTTATTTTATAGGTTCACATACATAAAAATAGCTGGTGTCAGCTGCTCCAACAATACTATTATTCTTCAAACTATTTTTGTTATGTTGGGTCAATCCCTTCAAGATCGATCAGACATGCAATGTTGCAGTAATATCACTTCAAAACCTTTATTAAAATTGTACAATTACAGTAAAACATAAAACTATAAAAACAAACATTTTGAACAAAGGCAAAAAAGTAAACTCATGTTAAAGTACAGCACATAGCAGTAATCACATAAAACTACCATATTTCCTCAAATTAAAACCGGTAGTCAAGTAAAAGCTGGGTGTGCAGTAAGGGCCAGGGGTGGGGTCGACACAAATAATTATAGGCTGGCCCTCAATATAGATCTGGGATAAACTAAGGCTGGATGAACTCTGGTGGCTTTCATATTATGTGCATGTGAACTACAGTAAGCATAATGTATATTTGCATGGCTTTAAT
>VMKM01003188.1:0-43953 GCA_008360985.2 Macquaria ambigua
AGAGAGAGAGAGAGAGAGAGAGAGAGAGAGAGAGAGAGAGAGAGATTAAAAAAAATCAATAAGCTTTTAGTGAAGGAAAAGGACTACTGCGCTATACTTTTCATGTCAACAAGTAAACCATGTCTTCCTCATGAGTTCATCCAAAAGGTAGAAAGAGTATTTTTAAGCCTTGCTTGGACTGTAAAACTTAAATTTTGTCTGTAATGTTTACTAGACTATTTCCTTCATTTCTACCATACTTGCAGCTACCTGACCTGTTCTACCTCTAATTAAATAATCATACAACCTCCGCCTTGTTTCCTGCTTTTCAACAACAAATATGCTGAGAGAGTGTGTGTACAGCGAACTGTGCACCCAGCAGAAATTGTGCCCTGTAAGGCCGAGTGTCGGGATTCAAGCAAGGAGGCAGGCTAGGTAAAATGTCGAATCACTGCAGCCACTTGATAAAGACATTAAGAGACGTCACATCCAGCTGAGCCCTGCACTGTGTCCCACTGACAGAGGACAGGCAGACCGTGGCAGCCTGGCTACTGTCTGCTGGCTATCTAGGAAAACAATAACACTTTTCTTCCCTCACAGCTGCAACAGCAACCAATGAAATCATCCAGCTTCAGACAGGCTCTGAGTGCTGAGCTGGGCTACAAACACCCACTTAACAGGAGGCCTCTCTCAGTGATCGACTTTGATTCCAGACTAGTGCTAAAATGTCTGTCACCTGTGCCTGTGTTGAAACACGTCAGAAATGTGGTTGCAACTCATTAAATAAATATTTAAAAAAACAGTATGGAAGGAAATAGAATCTCTTACCCATCCTCCTCTCCATCAACAGTCTTGAGAACAGCTGATGCAGTTAAGGCACTGGCGGTAGCGGCGATGCCCTCAGCTTCTTGACCCTGGCCAGAGCTGGACCCGGATCCAGACTCCCCTGCAGACAGCTTGGGCAGCCCCAACAAAGCCGACTGGTGCTGGAGGAGCAGCCGTTGGGCGTCCTGCAGCTGAGTGGTGGTGAAGGTGGGCAGACTAGCATAGAGGGCACTGGCCTGGGCAGCATGAGCCAGGGCCTGGGCACTGCTGTGGTCCTGGGTCAAGCTGACACAAGACGGTTGGCTCTGAGGAACACCCTGTGGGGGCATCCTACTACTGTTCCCAGTGTTGTGGGCTTGGGGCTGGGCCTGGGGATCGCTCTGAGGGTTGGGAGGAGGCACACTTGGTGCAGACACTTGGCTCTGGTGGACTGTTGTGGGCAGCTGGGTGCCCAGGCCCGGGTTTTGGATTTGTGTTGGGAGGGACTGTGGCTTCTGTTGCTGACAATCCAGATGGCCAGGGTGGCTCTGAGGCTGCTGGCCAAGACCTGGTACTCCAACATGAGAGGTGGTGGCTTGAAGGGAGGAGAGCTGCTGGGGCTGTGTATGAAGGAGTCCCTGTGACTGCTGTGGGCCTCCCATCATCTGACATGCTCCATTAGCTGGCCCAGAGGGAGCTGATCCAGCTTGGTTGGACAGAGGCTGAGAAGCAGCAGCCTGGGGGATACCTTGGTGTGGCTGGGTGTACTCAGGTGGCCTCACCTGCACTGGGGCTGCTTGTTGGGTAGCAGGGGGCTGCTGTGGCAGGGTGGCATAGCCTATCTTCTGCTGCTGAACACCCACTAGGCCCTGCGTAGAGCCTAAGGATTGATTAGCAACTGCCTGGGCATAGGTGAGCTGCTGCTGGTGTACAGCAGGCATAGGGAGTCCAATGGTGGTCTGGTGGCCTGCCATGGGAACAGGCTGATGAATGTTTGTGGGAGCCGAGGGGGCCACAGTAGTCTTCACATGTGAATGGGTAATATCCTGGGGGTGCATGTGAGGTTGGGACACTCCCATGCTTAAGCCACTGGGGAGGATTCCTTGAAAGCCCTGAGGAGGGGAGGCATAATCCTGGGCATGCTGGGGCACCGGGGGTCCCCCAGCCTCTCCACTGCACACACTCTCAGTATAATGGCTCAATGTACTCATAGTGCTACTCACAGAACTACCACTTGTGCTTTCCCTCTCTGAGGCCCCAGCAAAGCTCTCAGAGACAAACTGACGTATGCTGAGAGACCCAGTATCGGATGCAGAGGAGCTGGGAGCAGAAGCAGGGGTATCCTTGTCATAGAATTCGGTGCATGTCCATCTGCCCTTCTTAAAGGGCTCAGAGCTAGAGTCTAGCTTCACCACCCTGAAGCGAGAACTGGTAGTAGCCACTGCAGGAGCTGGAGCTGGGGCAGACGTGGATGGTACAGGGGCTGTGGCCACAGCTGTGACCGGGGCACTCACGGGCTGCAGCACAGCAGATCCAGCTCTTCCCTGGATCCCACTGGAGACTCCCATTCCTCCAGAGGCACTGACAGCAGCAGCAGCAGTTGTCGTAGTAGTCATAGTGACGTTGGAGTTGATGTTTTGGTGTTGCTGGATCATGCTGACATTAGTGGTGGTTATAAGGTTACCCCCGGCTGCAACAGCACCACCTCCACTGCCCCTACTGCCGCTTATCACATTGAGAGGAAAGCCACCACTGCTACTGCTAGCACTCGTACTGATCCCCCCTCTCACAGGCACGTTGGCAGAGCTCAACATATTCACATTACTAACACTGCTGGTCTGGGGATTAACTATGCTCACTGTAGTGCCCGTAGCAGAGCTGTGCATTCCAGGGACAGATCCAGGGGCCACAACCCCCACAGGCTGAGCAACAATACTTGGAGGGGCAGCCTGGGAAACATTCTCTTGAGGGACCCCCATGTTAGAAGGCATTTTCTGGGTGACACAAGGTAAAGCTCCAGAAGCGAGGGCAGATGGGGTGCTCCCAGGCACAGAGGACAGGGGGTAGACCTGGGCATGGTTAGGATGATGAGGATGTTGATGGTGATGATGGTGCACAGTCCCGTTGACCATGCCACCACCATGCTGTTGAGCCTGGTTCAAGGCATGGGGGTGTGAAGGCTGGTTGGGGGAGACAGCTCCAGGGGTCTCTGCCTCATGGAAATTATTCAGTGTCTCTTCTGAAGAGCTTCTCTCTGCTCCCACTACGTCATTAGCTCGGGAGAGGGACACATCCAGGATTTCAGAAGAAGAGAGATCCTCTGTGTGGGACTCATCCAGGTCATCATAGCTTTCCGTGTCCTCTGCAATACTGTTGTTGGTACTCACAGATATCTGTGCTGGGGTCACACTTGTGATCTGGAAACCACTCTTCTTTTTTATCTGAGCTCCAGTGGACTGTGTGGGCTGGGGCTGGGAATGCAGATTCAGGCTGTGGGGTGGAATATGATGGGGACCCGGTGAGGATGAACCGGCAGGAGGTTGGCACTGAATCAACAGGGAGGGTTGATAATCATCGGCTGGGACGTGGCTGTTATTGACCACCGGGTTTGCCGGTGTTGACAGCGCGGAGCCGCTCCCGCTGCCTGTGTTGCTACCCCTTCTGTGAAAGACAGCCGGATGCGCCATCTTTCTAACACTGCCAGAGTCTCCTGCAGGGTCCGGATGATGCATTTCGAGAGAATCCGGGGGGTAGTTGGTCTCTGACAGTATGCAATAAGGTTGTAGTTCGTTAACGGCGCCGTTTTGACAAAACTACGGTCAACAGACAACACGATCAAAAATAAATATTAAAACCAAGTATCGGCTCTTCTCAAATATCAGGCAAAGTTGTGCCAATATTTACAGCCTCTCATACACGATTCACTGTTCTCCAGTGACAGTTAGCGAGGCAAAAGAAGCTAGTGGCCGCTTGCTGAGTAGCTAGCGAGCTAACGTCAGCTGATGCCAGTTGTACGTTAATTCGCCGGCTAACTACCAGTGTTATCCGTTTGTGCTTTTGTTAGGCACAAGCTAACATTTTGTAGGTTTTCTAATGAAAACTATGTTGTAATGGCCGCTCGTACTAAAAGCAGAATAGCTGCTGAGTTAAGTTAGCGTTATATTTGATGCTAGCCTGACAGAGGAGTAACGTCAGCTAGCTAGCTGCCAGTCTCCATCACCGGCTAGCTAAACACAGACTATAGTGAGTCGTTTAAGCTGCTGAATTTGCTCAAAGGAAAGGAAATGAAAACAAACAACCTTTCATCCGGTGCACAATGATGTAAAACCGAATACGATCACTTAATAGCGGCGTACAAAGGTTTAATCCATTCCACTGGATCCTCGTTTTGGTCTTGGTTTTGCTGTATCACTGGTCCTCCCCAGTGGTAGCGTTGTTCAGTATGTAGCCTCCTGCACCGCTGCTGTGGCTCTGTGCTGTGACGGGACTGAAGGGGAGGGGTGCTCCGTAATATGGCGACCGCGCATGGTCTCTGCTGCCAGACATAAAGCAGTCTGGGAGAGGCGGTGACGAACCCAACATCAACATCAACGAAAAGTGCCGGAAAGTGCCGAGGAGCGGGCGCTCCCTCAAAAACCAGTTTTGGGACTCAACAATAGATAATGTACGCAGGGCAGATAATAGGTAGGTAGGTAGGGAGGGAGGTAGAGTTATTAATCCTGTGGAAAATTACAATGTCACAGGAGTTTACAGCAGTGACATAATTCACGAAACAAATAATAATAATAACTTAGCACCTTTCAAAAGAAAGTTACAAAGTGCTGTACAATAAAAACAAAATAATAAAAAATGAGGTAGATAAGAAAAAAACTAAACAATAAAAAGCCAAATGATAGACAACAACATGTGATCATGTTGTGTCTAGAGCCTGATTTTATGTTGTGTCTTAGTGTTTAATGTTGTTTTATCGCTATCGCCCTCAGTTGGTACTGACTTACGTTCAAACACAGGAACCTTACAAACAACTGTAAAACCTGACATTTAGACTGCTTTTCTCCCATCAACCTTAATCAGCTAACTTCCATGATTTCCTCATCTAAGCCATCAATATGTCTCTTAGACCCCGTCCCAACTAGGCTGCTTAAAGAAATTATACCCTTAGTTAGCATTTCTTTACTAGATACAGTATGATCAATCTGTCCTTATTAAAAGGCTATGTGCCACAGTCCTTTAAAGTAGCTGTAATTAAACCTCTTCTTAAAAAGCCCACTCTTGATCCAGGGGTTTTGTCAAATTATAGACCTATATCTAACCCTCCTTTTCTCTCTAAGATCCTTGAGAAAGCAGTCGCCAATCAGTTGTGTGACTTTCTACACAACACTAAGCTGTTTGAGGATTTTCAGTCAGGATTTAGAGCATCATAGCACAGAGACAGCACTGGTGAAAGTTACTAATGACCTTCTAATTGCATCTGACAAAGGACTTGTCTCTGTACTTGTCTTACTAGATCTTAGTGCTGCATTTGATACCATTGACCATCACATTCTATTACAGAGACTAGAACATTTAATTGGCATTAAAGGCACCGCACTAAGCTGGTTTAAATCCTATTTATCAGATCGATATCAGTTTGTACATGTTAATGATGAATCCTCTATGCACACCAAAGTTAGTCACGGAGTTCCACAAGGTTCTGTGCTTGGACCAATTCTGTTCACCTTGTATATGCTTCCTTTGGGCAATATTATTAGGAAGCACTCCATAAATTTTCATTGTTATGCAGATGATACCCAATTATATTTATCGATCAAGCCAGATGAAACTAATCAATTAGCTAAACTTCAAGCATGCCTGAAGGACATAAAAACCTGGATGACCTGCAATTTTCTGATGTTAAACTCAGACAAAACCGAAGTTATTGTACTTGGCCCCGAACACCTTCGAAACACATTATCTAAAGATATAGTTTCTCTAGATGGCATTGCCCTGGCCTCCAGCGACACCGTAAGGAATCTTGGAGTTATCTTTGATCAGGATATGTCCTTTAACTCCCACATAAAACAAACTTCAAGGACTGCCTTTTTTCATTTACGTAACATTGCAAAAATCAGGCACATCCTGTCTCAAACAGATGCAGAAAAACTAGTCCATGCATTTGTTACGTCTAGGCTGGATTATTGCAACTCTCTACTATCAGGCTGCCCCAATAAGTCCCTTAAGACTCTCCAGCTGATCCAGAATGCTGCGGCACGTTTACTGACAAGAACCAGGAAAAGAGATCATATTTCTCCAATATTAGCTTCTCTACACTGGCTCCCTGTAAAATCCAGAATAGAATTTAAAATCCTTCTCCTCACCTTCAAAGCCCTAAATGGTCAGGCACCATCATATCTTAAAGAGCTCATAGTACCCTATTACCCCACTAGAGCACTGCGCTCCCAGAATGCAGGGTTCCTTGTGGTTCCTAGAGTCTCTAAAAGTAGAATGGGAGCCAGAGCCTTCAGCTATCAAGCTCCTCTCCTGTGGAACCAGATCCCAGTTTGTGTACGGGAGGCGGACAACCTCCTCACATTTAAGAGTAGGCTTAAGACTTTCCTCTTTGATAAAAGCTTATAGTAGGGCTGACTCAGGTGAGCCCTGAGCCACCCCTTAGTTATGCTGCTATAGGCCTAGACTGCCGGGAGACTTCCTATGATGCACTGAGCTCCTCTCTCCTCCTCTTCCTCTTCCTCTCCATCTGTAAGCCCTCATATCCCATCAATGCTTGTTACTAATTCAACTTCTTCCCGTAGTTGTGTGCTTTCTCTCCCCTTTTTCTCTCCTTCTGTTGCTTTCTGCAGGTGTTTCTGCCTCCGGAGCTGTAGAGTCTGGATCTATGGTTGTGGCCACCTGCTGCCCCTGTGCTCCTCCTCTGCACCCGCTGCTGCAGTTGCTGTTGCTATTATTATTAGTATTGCTGCTATAATGTTGCTCTTAGTGTTGTTTCTGTTGGTGTTAACATCCATACCATTACCACAACCATTGCGTTGCATCTCTGTGTGGAACTGTATTGTGCTGCTGTATGTTCTCTTTCCTCCTGCTCTCTCTCCCGCTCCCCCCCCCTCCCCCTTCAACCCAACCGGTCGAGGCAGATGACCGCCCACCTAGAGCCTGGTTCTGCTCGAGGTTTCTACCTGTTAAAAGGGAGTTTTTCCTTGCCACTGTCGCATAGTGCTGCTCATGGTGGGAACTGTTGGGTCTCTGTAAATATAAAGAGTCGGTCTAGACTTGCTCTACTCGAAAAAGTGCCCTGAGATAACTTTGTTATGATATTGTCATGATCCCAAGGACCTTAGTGTGGACTTGTGTGTTTTTTGGTTTTGTGTTTCCTGTTTTACTTTGAAATTGCTGTTCTTGTTACTTTGTGTGCTATTTATTTCCTGTCTTTGTTCTTTTCCCGCCTTTTTTGATTGATTGCACCTGTGTCTTGTTACTTACCTGTGTCTGTTTCCCTCATTGTCTCCTCCCCTATATATACCGGCCCTCTCCCTTTGTTCTCTGTGGCGTCATTGTCTGCATTTCCCTGCACTTGGATTTTGATTGCCGATGTTCTTGTGTTTGATGTGTTGGACGTTCTCCTCGTGTGTCGCCCCTGTGGATTCCCTGCGTGTCTGTCCCTGAGTTTGTGTGAGTTTTGTATTCCCTGAATAAATCCTTGGACTGCTCCTGTCTACCTGTCTGCATTTTGGGTCCTTCTCCCTGCTACCTGATATGGCTTGTCGTGGCAAGGCCGCCTCGAAGGCCTTTCTTGATAGATATGGCGCTATATAAATAAAACTGAATGGAATTGAATTGAATTGAATTGAATTATTGTGTCTTAGTGCTTAATGTAGTTTTTAGAGCTTGATTTTATACTGACATCTATTTTATCTTGTACAGCGTCTTTGAGCACGTGTAAAAGCGCTTGATAAATAAAATGTATTATTATTATTATTATTATTATTAACAATAAAGTAAAACTGAAACTAAAGAGACTTAAACTGGGACCATACTCTTTAACTCTAAGATTTACTGAAAGTACTTTATACTGTACCAGTACAGAAAAGTAGCTGCAAAGTATTGTACTACGTTGTATGTAGTACAGTTTTGAGGTAGCTTACTTGCACTTTACTTGAGTATCTCCATTTTATGCTACTTCATACTTCCAATACACAACATTCCATAGAGAAATATGGTTGTTTTTTTACTTCACTACATTTATTTGACAGCAGACAATTTCCAAATTAAGATTTTACAAAAGGAAAAACTTATGGTCATCTTGTAAAATATGGTTTATTTTTACAGACTTAACAGCCTAATGATATAATAAAGTAGAAAGAATTTGCTCCACCTTGACAAAGCTGCAACATTGCAAGGCTGCGTACATGTTAGCAATTCAATAATATAGCATACATGATAATATAGGGTAACCCTCTGAAAGGGGCCATTCTGCAAAATGAGTATTTTAACTTTTGATACTTAGTACTTACTATATTTTGTTGATAATACTGCTGTAGAGTTATGTTATCTAATAATCAGGGGATGTAGATTTATCCCTGCAGATAATGTAAGCTTGTACAGTAATTACCTGATGAAAAGATAAAGCAAAAATGATATAGGGTGTAAATATACTATCAATAAAATCCCAGTCTCCTGAGCCTTTGTAGTGGATTGAGCAAAACATCAACATCACAGTGTTCCTGAAACAAAGGTAGACAGAGAGCTGCTAGATCTCTCTGCAGACACAGGTGTTAACTACACTGAAGGATTATTCTACACACAGGTACTGTTTGGGGCCTCTCTCTCTCTCTCTCGCTCTCTCGCTGAGAGAGATGTACACATTTGTTGGTCTGTAATGTTGCCACTCTAGGTCAATGAACTCTGGTGTTAAACAACTGTCTAAACTATCTCCATTTTCTGTGTTCTGGTCCTTTCTGTTCATCTCTGGATATGAAGATCCTGTTCTAATTCTAACCCTTTTCAATTTATCGCTAGAGAGTATATCATTAGATATACTACATACACTCACAGGGGCTATTTGAGTAGTTTTATTTTTGATACTTTAAGTACATTTTCCTAAATAATACTTGCATACTTTTACTTAAGTAACATTTTCAACATAGGACTTACCTGTTACTTGTAACAGAGTATTTTTACAGTGTGTAATTAGTACTTAAGAATCTGAACACTTCCTCCACTACTGGACATCACCATGAAAGTGTTTTAATGTTCTAAATTTGAAGCTACTGGCCTTATTTTGGGCTCCATAGTCTTTAATGCAGTATATATTTAGCAATCGCATTAATAATTCTGAGGTTTTAATCATTGCTTGTTCAGCCTAAGCATCATAGTACATTTCATTTCTCTGTGTAACCTTGGATTCATCCACTCTAATTGTTTTTTGTGGACTTACGTATGGCGCTTTTGCAAAAAGGTTAAACAATCTGCAGAATGTCTCAAAATAGCTGAATAGTGCATCTAAGTGTCTAGTGTCTTGTGTCTTGTTGAAAAGATCTTTTTTCTTTTTGGAAGTTAAAGTACAAATATGAGACGTTTAGTTCAGTTTGCCAGTTTTGGCCGTTTGGAAAAACTGTAAATCTTCTGAATGTGTGTGAAAGCCTTGAACAGAAGAGAAGCAGGGAGGGAAATGCTAGAAATAGAGAGAGGAGGAGTTGAGGTAACTAATAGAGAGGAAGGACAGAGCAGTGGTTAGTGAAGGAGGCAGAGGAGCAAGAAGGGAGAGAAGAGAAGAAGAGATTGACTGTCAGGCGAGCAGACAGGCTATATCCATCGATACAAATGATAGAGGACGAGAGACAGCAGGAGCCTAGTGCAGTGTAAGCGTCTGGTGCTGTCAGCAGCTTTAAATCACACTGGCACTCCACAACAAAAAAACACACAGCACTATTGTGCCACCGCCCCAACAATAATGAACAATTTATACTCTGGACTCTGCTTTAATTTTGTAAACACTCTGTTCTGTTCTGAGTGAAAGTTATAAACCACAATGTATTCATATAAAGAAATAACAATTTTATGCTCTCTATATAGCTGGTTGAAAGATATCCAGCTCTTGGATGTGCCTTGTTTATAATTTAATTCAAGGACAAGTGGGTAGTGAGGGGTGGCTTTTGCTCAGGTGGCAGGTGGATTGGCTATTAATCATAGGAGGGGAAGTTCAATTCCCGGCTCCTCCTGTCTACAAATCCTGAACCCCAAATTGCTTTCCAAGTGTAAGTCACTTTGGGTAAAAGTGTCTGTCGAATGAATGTAATGTAATGTAGTTATAGCATGAGCAGAAGTAGCAACCAGACAATCAAACCTTATCATTGCTATCCATACCGAATGTGTTGACAACAGCCAATCTCCTTCTTTTTTTCGGAATAAGATTTTCCACAAAAATTGCCAACTAAAATGATAATTCAAAAGGTTTTTCTGTTCATGTGCTACACAGCCAGTAATTAGAAAGAAACATTTTGTCATGTGCTGAGACAAAAACTCACAAATATTTAGTATTTACTCAAGTACTGCAATTGAGTACAGTTTTAAGGTACTTAAACTTTACTTGAGTACTTCCATTTTCTGTTGCTGTACACTTTGACTCCACTACATTTCAGAAGAAAATATTGTACTTTTTACTGCACTACATTTATCTGTCTGCTGTAGTTACTAGTTACTTTGCAGACTTAGATTTTACATAGAAAAGATATGATGACTTTATAAAATACCATGCCTTATAGATTAAACTGTATACAGTAGGTAAAATTACTTTTGATTATTGATTACATTCTGCTGAAATGTATGTATCTTTAAATGTTCCATTTTTTTAATGGACATTGGGTTATTTTTGATTGGTTATTTTTACATTTGTGTTGCTACTTTTACTTAAGGTAGAAACCTCTCCAGCATTCACATTTCTACTGTATGTGGTGTGGATTTAGACATATCTCCCTCAGTTGTCTATGAGAGTGGCCTTGTTTAGGCTAGCTGCAAGTAATGATTACTAAATATAGGTTGTCAAGGCCTCCTGAAGTACAAGTAGCTGTCAAGCTTTAAGCATAAAAAGACAGAGAGGTGATGACAGTGGTGAAACCAACCTAAAATTCTTGAAACAACAGAGGCTTTGGCCATGGAGAGTACAGGGCCATGCCCAGTGATGCGGGGCAGGGTGTCTGTGTCTCTGTCTGGGGCTTGTGTCCACTGAGCCTCCCTGCTCTGAATGGAGGCCAGAATAGATGCTGGCTTTATTTTTATTGGACTGACCTCCCAGCAGAAAATCACAGTGTGTGCTACTAGATGTTTAAATACCCAGGCACACAACATTCATTCATGAGTTTTTCTTCCCACACATACTGTAATCTAAACCCAAATTGGCACTGCTGAACTTCACTGTAATAAAGAAGGAATGGATATAATAAAACTATAAAAGCTAGCATAAGATGCTATGGTGCTGAACAGCGCAAGGCATGGCAGTTAGAAAACCTGCTTTTCATTTATGCAGTTTCACATATTCGTATCTAGATCATGCCAAAAGCATAATGCATCCGCTTTCCAAGTTCCTTCTTGCTGATTCAAACATCCAGTCACAGGCCTATTGCTGCCCCCTGTTTACGTCATGACAGGTTTACAGGGACACTTCACCCAAAAAGATCTACAATCCAGATATTTCAGCTGTGATTTACTGAGGCAGTTGCAGTTTCTTGCACATGTTTTGTAAAGTCCAAAGAAATATTAATACTAAAGTCACAGGGTTTAGCGATGTATTGCCACAAGTAAAGTCAGACCTCTTAGGTAAATGTCACATGGAAACCCACACAGTCAGGAATGTATAGTCTTATACATAACATTTCAGTGTGTGTTTTGTTCTTCCAGCTAAATGAGGGTAAAGGTCTGAGGACATGAGCTTTCCTGAAGCACAACAACCAGCAGCCTCACATAACCTGCCTTCAAAGTCTCCACTGTCTTGTCTTGTGAAATTTAAACACTAAAACAACTGACTATTTTGTGGTAGGCACTTACTGTTTGAAGTTCACACTGTGAAATAATATAGCATATGTTTCCTTCATATGCGCTACTATGGAACGATGATACACAGTGACTTGGCAGTTTCATAGGTGTGAATGTATATAAGTGTAAATGTGAAGCACTCCTCAATAAGAGCAGACAGATTGCCTTCAAGATAACAATGTATGACAGAAATCTGGTTTATAGCTTCATTGTTGAAGAGCCATGTCATTATAAAAATGGTGGTTTGTTGCATTGTCAGGCAAGCATACAGTCAGCACGATGAATTAATCAAAGCAGTAACCTTAGATCTGCATGCCTGACTGATGAGTGAAAGGGAAACTTGAGAGCAGCTGGTGGAAATACTGTATTTAATAATGAAGGAGAGAATCTAAGATGGCACTGACTCACATTCAAGTAGACAGAAACAATGTTTGGTGAAACTACTTTTGCCAGGAGGCAAGGAGATGTGTTTGTAAAATTAGGGTTCACGCATACAGTATGTCTGTGTAAATTATGTTATGGTTTGTCTTTAAAGGAAAGTTCAGGATTGTAGTAGCATATCCTGTTGATCACATATACAAACATGACATAAGGTGTTCCAGAGCCTTGATTTAATTTAGTTGCTAGCCTTCTTTTAGCATTTGATAGCAGCTAAAGTGATAATCAGAGAATAATTTATATTATTTAAACCTAGAAACCAAGATTTCTCAACAGTTTGTGGCCCATGATCACATTTGTAGGTCCCAAAATTATAATAAGCCCCACCCTCAGACAGGTTTCTTGTATCAAGTGTCCCAAAAATATAAATTGTCTTTCCTTCTGTAAATTATGACACACTAAGAAAAAGACCTTTAATTATAGCACCCCCATCAGGTCATTCAGTGTATTTGTTAAATACTGAAACACTGGGAAGTTTCACATACACAGCTAAAGAATACATTCTCATCAACAATACAAAATTATACTATATACATCTAATATATGCAATATTAAACTATACTTGTTGACAGTTGTTCCTGTCTCTAAATCTAAAGTTGCAGCAATGGTGTACTGCTGCTACCAGTTAAGAAATGTTTGGTTGGACAGAGCAGCATCTGTCTACATCACACAGAATTTAGAAATCTACAGTAGCTCTTACAGCTTGACATGAAATCTGCCAGATGACCTTCCACCTCACAACAGCTGTTCACAGTACTTCAAAGACACAGCCTTTCCACCTGAGGGAGCCACACTTCAAGTGTCTATATAAAGAATAATTTCTTAAGCAAACGGTTTTATTATAAATACAAGCCAATTCATTCATCCTGTGGAGTATTCAGTTTTACAAAGAAACACAGAAGCAATCTGCGGCCGACTTTTTAAATACACCTACTTGGGAACAGTAAAACATCCAGCTCCATCTAGAAAGTGCAAATATAAAGAGCACGCAGACAGGCTCTAGAGATGGTGTGACAGCAAGTAAAGGTCTGGAGTTTACAGACAACGGTGCCATAAATCAAGTTATAGTCACAACACGGAGACTTCCAGCAGGATACTGTACCACATCACAAAGCCCTTATCATCTCAGCATGGCTCCAGGAACATGACGGATACTTCAGTTTATTACAGTGGAGTCTGCAGACATCACTCAGCCCGGTAGAATACCTTCGGGATGAAGTGAAACAAGAGGTTTACAGCACAACTGTAAGTCCAATCTCCACAGACCACTGTACATTGCTATTGAATTAGCATGGGCCCATATCCCTGAGAAACATTTCTCAGCACCTGGATGAATCCATTAATCCAGAATTTAGGCTCCTCTGACTACAGTACAGTAAACCCAGTAAACAACAACTAATATAGAAACAAAATGATGAAATATTCAGCAGGGGTCATTTTTTTTCAGTGTCTTGAGACAAAAGAAGAGATTTGTGAATACAAAATCATAGCCATGAAATCTACTTCCCTTTCTCTTCACTGGAAAATCACCTTCTGTGCATGAAACCCAAACTGGCACTACTGGCCAAGCAATCCAGGCGTATAACCTGGAAAAGACTGGAAAGGCAAAATTAAATTGAAATCCCTTACTGGTACATAAAATGATTGAATTCCAGCAGAAAACCTTGAACAACAGGTCTTAAACCCCCCTATGTTTATTGAAAAAATGTCCTTTTCTTTTTGGTGTCCTATTTAAAAGACTGTATCTGCCAACTAGGAGCTGCCATGGCAACAGCCCCTCAACACACTGTGAGCTCTTACTGAAGAAATGATAACAATGGAAAACATGTTTTATATTACATTAATGCCAAAGCAGGTCAGGTTCTGGAGAAATTATCATTTCAGCGAGACAACTGTGTGATCAGGCTATCATAATAATATGATGCCATTAACGTAAGAATGTTTTTTTAGCATCTGAAGGTTGGAGTTTGTCAGTGGACACAGCTCAGTATAAATTAGTGTGCTGGCATTTAATTTTGTGGCTGATTTATCTCCCTAGTCTGGGTCCCTGAAATATACCCAGACTGTGGGCAAAAAAATGCCTACCTCAAAGCAAGGATGACCTTGAGAGGAAAGCCAAAACCCTCAGCCAGTCGGTGCCAAGTTCATTTTATCCCTGATGAAAAGAGATTTCTGGATCTTTCAACCAGCAGAGGACTGATTGAGGAGGTCTGGAGTTTCACAGAGTTTCAAACTTGGGTAATAAGAGGAAGTTAGGCTTCATTGTCCTATGTACACACCCAAACAGACACACACTTTCAACACAACCCAATGACGCTGATAAACTGCTGCCAGCAGCTGGGACACTTTGGAGGCTGTGTCTCGAAGTCTTCATGTAGATGAGAGCTTTCTGTGTGTTAAGCCTTATGTGAATGTGCTGACGGCTGGTCAGTTTTCTCTGAGTGAAACCTTTGTGTTGCACAGATATGGCTGGTTTGTTCTGGGTCACACTGCTGAGAGATCCATTTGGGGCACAGGAAGTTATATTGATCCAAATCCATAGACCAGTGCCAAGTGCCACAACTCCTTGCTGCCGATTACATAATATGCATCACAATTACCACATCCACCAAGGACAACACAGGTACAGCATTTTTACATGAAGGTCTTGGTGAGTGTTTACTTTCAGCTAATTGTGTGCTGTGCTGAGAGTGCAGGTTTTATACCAGTCAAAAACTAAACCAGCTGAACACTTGTTCTATTTGACCACTAAGGGCTATTAGCCTCAAAGAGTGGTGGTTTATCTAGATCATGATATATCTTGCGTGTTACATACGTTAACATATTTTTGGCCTGAGAGTGGCGCTAGAGGAAAGGTCAGTGTCTGAGTGATTGCTGGGGCACATGCTAAGTAAAATAAATGGCAATTTGCCCATTTCTTGTGTAAAACTGGACATTTTACCCTGATGGTGGAACTAGAGCAAAGGTCACTGTGTCCCAAAGAGAGTTAGGATTCATCTTCTGGGGACCAGAAATATATAATGGCAATCTGGCCAGTCTGGGTCATGTTGCTCTTCAATCCATCTCATTAGAAGCATCTGCTTTATACCTCTTCAAAACAACCATGGCCCTTAAGATGGCCCTATGTGCTGGACTGCAGCTTATCCGTCTTATAATTTTCATATATTTCACCTCATTTGAAATGCATATATAAAAGAGAAAAACTGTTGAGGCTAAGGAGTGTATAGACATTTTATTCATTCATTCATTCATACATACATTCATTCATACATACATACAGTAGTACCATATCCAGTTCCAGTAGTTGTCCACAAGGTGGCAATACATACAAATCAGCTGCAGTGGTAAAGGGCAATGCTAAAGTATTTAGTTACTCTAGATGCTACCCACCACTGAATTATTTGGAGAAAGACTATAAACTACTATTCACTTGCTCTCAAAAACCAGCAAAATAAATAAACCAAATATTTCAGTGAGATTGTAGTAATGCCATTGTAATTGCATTTGAAGTGGTCTACAGAAACATGATCTCTTTCAAGTTTGTGTTCTTTCAAGAGATGACCAGAAGCAGGACTTTAACTGTAAAAGGACAGAGATTTGTTTGATAGACTTTGATCTCAATCTTGATTTCTCCATCTTACTAAAAGGTTTACCAGTTGTGTTGCTTTACCAGCTGTGGCCAGATAGCAGTAGATATTAACTTTCATTTCATATTAAGTAATGGAGACACAATATATGTGTTTTTATATATTCAGTATTGTCATGAATATTTTGTTTTTCTTCTTTGTATTTGCTGATGCAGTTTTCAAGAGCACTACTTAATGCGAGTCACACTCCAGTGATTCATGTTAATGACTTTGGAAGCTAATGTTGATTCACTCTCAAGCTCCACATACATAATTCATTTAGTGAAATAATTAGTGCAGCGTTGAACTGGCTTACCTCTTCATTTGATCAATAACAGCGGCGACTCTAAGTTACAGAGGGCTCTTTGGGAAATCTGATTTTTTAGCAAGAAAGCGTCACATGTTAATGGCATATTAAATAAAGAGGAAAAATGATATAAACAAAGTACAAGTGTGCAAAAACTCTCCTGCTTTGTAACTCCCACCCTTTTGTATCATATTGCATGTGGAGTAAACCATGAAGTACCAGAAGAAGAAACAATCTCCATGAAAAGGTTTGAGGCTGTATCATAACCATACATTTGGTGGTCTATGTTTCTATTTCTATTTGTGATTATATGAGGTTTAAAATTCGAACACACAATATTACCATCGCATTATAAATTGTGTAGTTGTTCTAGAAAATGAATCTCATAAGAAAAGACATTCATTTGCCCAGTGATCATTTCACAGCTGATATACTGAGAGGGAGACTCTGGAGACAGAGGTTATGAGACATATTCATTTAAAATATAACTAGCAACATCACACATCACAGTCTGAGATACTGACTAGAGATCATCTTCAGCATGTTAGTAAAGAGACGGGTGCTGCTGCAGGTCCAACTGGACTGCTGACAGTATCAGAGTGCAGGTTTTCTGTTGATCCACATGGTGATGCTACCAGTCTCTGTTAAAAATGACACAGGGAGACAACAGTTTAAACGTCTTTTTTATTAAAATAAACACATATTCATGCACTTTTTAAATAATGATAAATGACAAAGGGCAAGAGTATGAAAATGCAAATAAATGGGATCATTCTACTAAATCACAATTGTATTTATTTATAGAAAACAAACGTAAGAAAACAGGCGTGTGTGTGTGAATACATCTAAATGTTTAATTTTAGCATTGTTGTGCACCCTGTCTTTAAAAATTAAAATATGAAATGTTTTTTCATCAACATTTTATTATTGCCAGCAACAGTTTATGCAGATCACTAAATCTTAAATGCAAATTGACTTGTTGATTTGTTGCCTCAGTCCAAATCTCCTGCCTTGGTAATCATTTTGACAAGTGCGTAAGCACTCTGTTTAATAATGCCTGTTTTATATTTGCTCTGCCCTCTTTTATTTTTTATTTTTAAAGATGTTTGATATCGTTATAATAGTAATTGTGAGCTCTCAGTTTTTGATCGTGTAGGAGGATTTCAGTGGACATTTTTATCTGCAATTCCAGTAATCGGTTTAATCTTTCAATGAATATCATCAACGTGGCCCAAGTTTGCTGTGTGGTAATTTTAATTAAAACAAGCTAATTTAAATATGTGCACCATAGAAGCACATATCAGCTGAAATAATAAATTGATGATCTTAAAGCTAGGTTTTGACAGAGGGACTCCTCTCCAAGAAAAGGCTTCAGGGTCAGGTAATAAAGCAGAACCCACCTTAAGGCCCTCATTATCTTAGTTGATATTGTGCTTTTTTGTGCTCTCAGTTGTATGTGATTGTCTTACTGGTGGGATGTCATGTAATTTTAATTGGTAGCCTGCAGTTCCCAAAATCACACACACCTGAGACATTTGTCTTTGACTTGTTATTGTGTACTCTTTTTTTATTTAATTTAAATTGTTTTGTCCTACAGTTAAATGGCAAATGAAGTCTTTAAAGATCAAATAGTTGTTGAGTTGCAAATTATTCAACATAGGCAACTACAGATATTAAGAATGCACATAACATCTTGTAATTTATTGTTTAAATAAACACATGATATATGACATAAAAGAGGTTTTGTGACTTTCCAGCCATATACATAAAATATGTAGGCCTACATAATTTTTATATAATGAAGTTGGGTCAGCTAACAGTGGAAGAGGAGGAAATGGCTGTCTCTAGTCCACAGAAAGAAAAAAGAAAGAAAATAACGTATACATCAACTGCAGACTATTTTAGATTATATTGCTATTAAATACTCCTGCTATAGGCTACGTACTGTCTGTGGTCTTCCTGTGCACGTATTTCAACGAGTTTTATTTTGAAAGATGTAACAGGAAGTTTTATTTTGTAGTTGTGTACTTAATTGGCCCCTCCTGGCTAAATTGAGCCGTTAACACGCAGCCTGTTGCTCCTTGTTTACCTGTGTCAGTACAGTGTTTCTAAACAGTTTAAACTATGTCAGACAAGACGGAGGTTAATCTGACCGGAGTCAAACAAAGTAAAGGCGTGTGGCTTGTAAAGGTTTGTCCGCCTGCAGATTATTAAATGATAAAATTAATCGATGACTTTAATGAGGGGGCTCACAATGATTTCCCATGTTGCCTTGTTTATCGGCTAACGCCTGGTAAAACACGACTCAACAGAGGATAACCTTTTATTTCACTTCAATAACAGTTTTGCTGTTACAAGTGTTTGCACTCATCCACCCTCTGATGTATTTTGACAAAATAAGTTTGTGTAAATAATCAACGGAATGTATGTTAGCTAATTTATCAACCGTTATCAGTTTTACTAATTAAAATGACCGCAGCTGAACGATTTCATCCATGTCGAAATGAACAATTTGATCAAAATTAACCGTCAAAGCTCTTGTTGAGTGACACGTAAGGTTAGTATTGTGTGTGTGTAAATCTTTACCGGCCATCTTAATAATGCAAGTGACCTCTTACATCAACATATCTCTCACCAGGTTCCGAAGTATTTATCTCAGCAATGGGACAAGGCCACAGAGAAGGGAGAAGTTGGAAAAATTACCATTGGGAAGTATGTTGTAAAAATGTTCCTTTTAGAAGATTTCATGTTTTTTTTTTTAATATGCTTGTATCCTGTCCTTATGATTATCAGTGTCAGTGATGCACACTTGTTTCTGTCTTCTCATCCACCTGACAGGAAGCAAGGCAAAACAGAGGTGAGACAGCTTGTACAGTATACATGTAGTACTTTTGTCTAAGGTAGCACACTCACATCTAATACATTTTTAATGATTGTTTTTACCCATTCATACAGCAGATTGTATATTGTTCACAGATTATTTACCATATTTTCTGTTTCCTGTTGTTTTCCTGTTGTCTTTGTTGTATTCCATCACTATTTGCTGATGCACTGACCCAACATCCTCACAGGGATCAATACAGTTTCATCATATCATATTTGACAAAGAGTTGGTTGATAATATGACTAGTCAGCAGGGCCCTGACTCAGCTGTGTTTCTCAGGTACGTTTCAGCCTGAATGAGGAGCTGACTGCCCTGGGCGCTGTGGGGGAGAAGGATGCATCCCTGCAGGTCCCAAGAGATCATCCCTTCACTATGCACACAGTGGGCGGACAGACCATGGCTGTCTTCAGCCAGAGCGACACAGGTCAGTGTCCAACTCAGCTGTTCAGCTCGTCTCTGTGTTTCTTTTGTGCTGGATAATTTCATCTCCAACATGTTTGATAGAGGCCAGAGGGTTCAAACTGAAATAGATCTGACAGTGTATGTGATTCCCGTGACGGTCCACAGGGCAGTGTGGTTTGTGAGCTAAACAAAAGTCTATGTCCTAGACCGATATGATCTGAGACTAGTGCTGCAGGTACTTGCAGATTAGTAAGTCTGAAACAGCGTGAAACAAGTTCAGCAGAAATGAGGCTTTACACAAACATCTGAAATTGGATTTTAAAGACCAATAAGTCATAAAAAACAGTGTATCTGCATTGATTCAGAATGAGGATGTTGCCATTTCCCAGAAAAAAAAGGGCAACATTTAAAAAGTTTGAATGTATTTTAGATGTAGTTTAGAGTTTGGGTGACTTTCTTTGCACTATGTTAAATATAAAGTATTAGCTGTGCCTTAGAAAATGGAGGAGTCGTATGTTAATTTATCTGATTTAGTTGTTAAATCAAGCTAAAACTTGCAACAAAAAGTTTTAAAATGTCTCATAAAAAAATGCTGTTATCTGCAGATGTAATGTATTGATTAAACGTGATCAAGATACAAATCCTGGAGCTGTTTCGTTGACGGCTAACAGAGAAAGCCAACACTGACAGGGAGTTTACTCAGGATGACATTACAGATTTAACTGAACTTAGTTCTTCTAGTTTCTTAGGTTTTCTTGCGTTGAACGAAAGCTGCTGTTGATAGATCCTACATTGATTGCACTGTAAAATTCATGAGAATACTCAGAGAGGCTTCTGATTTATGGAGGACGTTTGCTGCCAGGCACGATGCGTCATACATATACATGAGGCAGAGGGATTTGCAGGGATTTGCATCAGAGACGGAGTTTAAAAATAGCTGTAACTGTATGGCGTCTATGAGCGCGTGACCCGAGAATTAGATTAGGGTGTTACTTTTAATGGGATAGTTGTATTTGATCACTTGCATATATCGCACCATAAATGTAAATGATAATGAAGTAGATTTAATCATTCTTTCAAGATAATAGAAAGGGTAGTTACAGAAAATGAAAAATCTAATTGAAAATACAATGAAAAAAGAATAAAATAAATCCCAAAAAAGTTTCCATTATTCAGTGAAGAGTATAATTTGGTGTAACGATAAATAAATAGCAGGGTGCAGGCTGTTCAAATCAGCAAAATGTCAAAAGCAATTCTGTACCTCCCAGGGTGCCAGTGCTCAGTAACAATGAAATTACTGCTTCTCATAGTATTTTAGAAGCACTGCTAATGGTGCGTGCAGTTGGGTGTTGGCATAAAAACAAAAGCGTATTTTGAGCATACACCAATCATGGCCAAAGTAGTTTGATGCACAAATTCTGACTGGATGGCAAGTTACCAAAACTCTATTCAAAGTGGAAAGTGTGAAACGGAAATAAAGTAGTGTATCGTTTTCTGGTGCAGCTCTGAGTGAAAGAAGGCTGCAAGTGTGAGAGGACGTTATATAAAGAGCAGTGAAAACAATGACGTGTTAAAAACTACACGAACGTTTATTGGTGGTTTACAGAGAGCGATCAAATATGCTCAACTTTTACAAAAGCAAACTGCAAAAATGTGCTGCATGAGGAGGAGCTGCAGTAGTTTTACTGTGAATGGGACAGCGGAGTCATAGGTTAGTGCATGTTGATGAAGTGGGACTGTATTGCAGAGAGTTCAGAAAGGTAAAAATGTATGAACAGCATCGATAGGCCTTATTGGTACAAAACAATAGTGTTTAAATAGACAAATCCAGTGTTTACAGTTCACATGAGATATGCTATGAGTTGTGTGCTAGAATTGAAAGTAGTGACACCGTCATAGTTGCTCTTGTGTTAAGTGTCAGTGGTGCATGTGGATGGCTGTGGCAGTAGTTGTGCTCAGGATAATGACCTGTTTTCTTTCCCGAAGTGTTTTGTTGAAGGCTTGTTGTTTGGCTGCCATGGTTGACAGGAAGGGGGCGCTGGAGCCAAACCATAGTGCCTATGGATGGCTATAGATTCAGTAGCATTTACCCACTGCAGTCATGTGTTTTAATTAATTTGCATGTCTGTAGTTAATGTTGAGGCATTTTGTTGCTGTGGCCAAGTGCATCTATGACCAACTTTGGTGGTTCAGATCTTCAGTGCATCTAGAGTCCATTTCACACAATGATCATTGAGCTTTCAGTTTTTGTTCTCTGTGATGCAATCAGGGTCTTGTCCAGGTTGCATGTTGCTAGATGTTGAAGAGGATCCCAAAGCCAGCCCACTGTGTGAATAAGTTTCAGTTCAGTAGTAAATCCTTAATATGTGCATAAAAAGATCCCCCCGGTATGTGAACTTTCTCTACATAGAAAAGGGGAAAGAAACATAAAATGAAATCACCGCCAAGCTTCAGAGGTGTACGTCTGTACGAGGAGCAGAGGGAACTTGTCATGAATCAACTATTACATTGATTCAAATTATGAGAAACAGGAAAACATTAAACTCATTTCCTCATTAAGCAGCTGAGCAGACGGTACAACAAGGTACAGGCAAACCGAGGAGCACATGGATTAGATTATTGCTGTTGGCAGCAGAGCACGTAGCAGGAGAAACATCATAACACACTTAGTAGTAGAACTGTGTCCACAGTAGACAATGTGTCCTCCAGCATTTTGAATCAGAGAATATAATGCAAACCTAAATGTTTTGATTTATCCTTGAATGAAATTGAATTAGAGTGAAGAAATATTTGTGTAGTAGATTTACTAATGACACTTAAGGTGAGTAAAAAGAGTCGCATTTGGTACAAACAGATTCTTTAGTTTGGAACTGCATTGACATTTATACTTATGCTATAGTATAAACTTGCACTGTAAAATCCTGGAAGATTTTAAAACAAAGGTATGAACGTATTTTGTATTACTGGTTCATCTGCAGTGAAAACCTTTACAGTTTGAACTGTGAATTGTTCCTCAGCACCATATACATATTAGGTTTTTCTAGAAACATGTTGTTATCCAAATCATTGTCTATACCGGTTTGTTTCCGACCGGGGGGTTTTGTTGCATGTCGTCCCCCCTCTCTGTCCTCAAGTCTATTTCAATAGTGTGTTTATAGCAATGCAAATACATTTTTAAAAAACATCCTGAACATTTCCTCTCTGTAAGACAACCTAGCCTGGTGTTCACTACAGGGCTGAAGGCAGAAAGCAGCACAAAGACATGCACGCAGCGAAGAGCCTTGCTTGTGTGCTATAATCTGAACTAGGGCGGCACGATGAATGAATTCTTTTGAATAAATGTCTCCAGGCATAACGTCATTATAGACTGTAATGGCACAGGTAGGACTGGAGAAATAATTTGTTGCTGCGTTTAGGGGAATCGATTAACACTGAGCCTTGTGGCTATACTAGCTACTATCAGACCACAATATAGACTGAGTGCCTTTGGTCGCCACCGTGAGAGAAAGGATGCAGGCGTCCCTGAACTCCGGTGAGTTCAACTCGCCCCCCCGCAGTGCTACTTCACTTGAGCTCGGTGTTGGCATCAGGAGTTTCTGGCTGTTCTGCAGCCCTGTGACTTTCTTGCGTGGGTGTTTTTCTTCCTCCTTCTCTCTCGCCGTCTGCCTCTTGACAGGCTGGTATTAGAGAAGACCCGTCTTCTTGACGTTTGCCAACCAATCAATAGGACAATGACAACCATGTGACCGTGACAAAACATGTTTTACATGTTTGAAAGAGCTTTGTGTGATGTAATGCGTGGAATATGGCTGACTGCAATAAATCATTTGGACTATTTTTGCATAGATATGCCATATATTGATATGTATCAATACTATATGTGAACGCCCATAGGAGGAGCTTGTTTGATATTGTTGTTCAAATGACATTTGGCAGTGTTTACATACTACTCAATAGCCTAAGAGACAGAGAGAGCATTAGTGGATGAACCAGAGGGAGCCGTTATTTAGCCTACCCTCGTTGATATAAATGGGGTGGACAAAATAATAAAAACACCTGTGACTATAACACACTACAGTTCAACAGCACCACAAACTCCAGCCTCCAAAATGACCATACAGTTGAATCAACACCACTTTAAAACAGTTTCAATAAAAACTGATTATAATTTTCATTAAAGTAAGATTTATTGTAGGACTGTTGTATTAGACTGAATTAGTTTTGGCTAAGTATCTAATAAACTGGCAACTGAGTGTATAACCACAGTCCAAATAAAAGGACATTTGAATTTCTTCATGTTAGCGCCATGACAACGGATGATTTCTCATCAGCTACATCTCATGTCATTGTCTGGAAACTGTGCCTCAAAACTGTAATGAAAATTGAAATAAAGCTTTCTCTTCATCAGGATGCATCCTACAGCCACGAGGTTTATTCTATCACCGCCCTCATGCACTTTAGATTCACCCACACTTCCATGTGCATTAATACCTCCTACATGTGATAATGGATTTTTCTGTTTCTCTTTTTCAAGGTTTTTTTTTTTTCTTCTATTACCACCAAAAACAGAAACACTTCAAAATGCTCTGCACCGAAATATCTGGCTAAAAAGATGTTTATTAAGTCTAAAAAATAAACTCTTACACAAGAAGAACTACTAAAGCTTAGGGTTTTAGTGTCAAGAGAGGATCGTCAGTATCATATTCTTGTGTTTGTGAATGTGGAAACATGGCATTCAGGATGCGTAAAAAAACAAAAACTCTCAGAGGTGTCAGTGCTACACATGGCTGGCTTGACTGTGAAAGTGCGCTGGAAACAAGAAGTAGGATAATGTCCTCGGAGATGTGGTGGTGTGGAGTCTCTATTTACCTGACCGACGCTCAGCTCCACCCACACTCGCCCACACAAAGGTGTACTGTTTGACACCGGTCTCCCACACACAAAACAGCTACCTGCACGTACACACTTGCACTGGTTTGATCTGCACTTGCACTCTCACTCTCACACTTTTTGCCTCACACACACCTACTCAGATTTTTACTGATTCTTGACACCTCGGACAGAGCGGGTCTTTAGAAAAAAATAGATGCACATGTGAGAAATCAAGCCAAATATATAATCGGCTATCAGCCTCCAAATTTTGCTCATAAAATACATCTATTTGATCACTTTGCTACAAAATCACCAAATATAATGCAAAGCAGTGTTATCCCATATGTATTATATCTCTTTCTTAACATTACCTCCACTATGCTCCTTGCAATGCTTCATATTTAATATTACATGTACAAATGTGTTTTTAATAGATAATGATAGTGGCTCTTCATACATACTTTTCACATACAGGGAGTCTGAACTGTTTGATAAGGCATCACACAGTTAATGTCGTCTTAAAACAATACCACTAAAGTACTACATCAGTACTACTGCTATTACAGGACTAGTACTACTGACCACTACTAACATAATTACTGCTACTATTCTGTTACAGTACCACTACCACACAATGTGCAAACAAACCTCTAGCTCACTAATTCTCTGCTCATTTGGGATAATGCAGAATAATGAAGATTGAAGTTCCCTATCACAACACAAATGGCCAAATTTCAGTTGAGTTTAGAGTTGAGAGGATAACTTTTGTCATTTTTATGGCACTATAGGGCACAACTACAAAATTGAGGAAAGTATTATTGTTATAATTCCCTGATTTTGGTATACCAAGGTGGAGCCAATGGAAATTATCTTGGTTCCTTTTCTAATTTTTAAACCATATTTTAAGTATTTATATGGATAACATTATGTTTTTAGTGATGCCGCTTGACTCTGGGGATGGCAGAGTCGGTCTGTTGGTCCACTTTTGTTCAGAACAAATTATCTTGGCAACTATCGGATTTCCTTGAAAGTTTGTCTTGAAAACATTCATGGTCCCCAGAGGTTGATCCTACTGACTCCTGACTGATGATCTCCTGACTTTTCATCTTGTACTACCGACAGGTCCACCTCTTGTCCACTGCTTCAGTTCATGACAGGATATCTCTCGAACCAATGACCAACTTCCCATCAGCCTCTGCAGTACTTTGAGATTAACATGCTAACACGCTAATGTTAGCATGCTAACTGAAAAACTAAAACAGAAAAAGAATTCTTGGGTTAAATGTTTACTGGTTTGCCTTAATTTTAAGATCACCAAATTCCCAATGGCACTAGTATTGTGTTGTTTAAGTAACACATAATAATTTAAGAAAACTGTATGACAATGACTTTCGGTTCACAGTAAGTGACTTAGGTTGTTGTGTGACCAAAGATAGCTCAAGCATTTGTTCATACTTAATGCCCCCAAATGGGCTAGGCTAGCTCTGTCTATGTCCATTTGTTAGTAAATATGTAATCCAGCCAGCCATGCAGTGTCTAATCCCTATAATCCAAACATTTCAGACTCTGTATAATGCATTCCTCCACCTCTGTTATACAAGTATTCAATGAGCCAACAATAGCTGGAGGTTGCTAATGGTGACCGTCAGTGATTGATACGTACACGAATGGTGTCTGACATGGCTTTTGTACTATAAGGCTGCTAGCTAAATGTTCCTCCATTATTTCCCCTCTCGTTGTTCTGCTTTGTTCCGGCAAGAACCAGGTATTGATTAAGAGGTTGCTAAGCAACAGGCTTAGTTGCCACAGAAGCGTGCAGGGGAGAACAGAAAGCCAGATGCAATGTACTGCTCTTTTACAGTATGATTTTCCTTCAGCTGCCTCTGTGAAGCTTTTCACCAAAACTCCTTTGAAAGAAATCAAAAACAACAGAACAGTGTGTCTGCATTCAGAGTTGAGTTACTTCGTGAAGTGTTGTAACTTTGACAACCTTCTTCTGCACTTTTGTTTGAAATACAAGGCTACTGAGGCTCTTGGGTGTTGTAGTATTTAGAGCCATCCGCCATGCCAGACTGACAGAAAAAACATGATTTCCCAGGGATGAAGCTGAAATAATTATAACTGATGGCCATAACATATAGTATTGTTACACTGTCCGTCAGATTCTTGTGTTTCTGTGTTCAGAAACATTTGGGAATATCGGTAAAAATGTTTCCATCCACCTATTCTTATGCACAATTTCTATTTGTACCTGCAAAATAAAGAGTGGAAACACCAGATTCAGAAAAAGAAGTCCAAATGTCGCAAAAACGTTTTTACACTTGCCTGAGTTGGAAAAGTTGGTGTATCGATAAAAACAAAGCGCGTCAAAGTGCAATGGAAACAGACTTGGTGAATAAAGCATGACGTACATGAAGCGTGTGACTTATTTGTTACTCAAGCTTCCACTACACTCAAGAGACGAAAAATGGCGGCAGACGAAAACATCAGATCTGTGTGGAGCGATGAGGAGACTGTAATCTTCCTCACATTAATACATGAAACAAACACGATTGCCATATTTCCATCAGGTTTGACTGATGTCTTTTAATAATGTCATCTCGGTGCGCACTCCTCTTCTGCAATGGTTTAATGGCAGCTGACTGGAGAATTAGTGCCACCAACTGTTTATCTTGATGAACACACTGCTAGTGTTCGCGTTGTGGATGGAAACACACAATAATTAGCATTTTCTTTTGCAAATTTTCTGGAAGTTTTGGTTACAATTTTAAAACTTTGAAACGGGCAAAATACTTCCAGAACCAGCAGATTCTCAATTTATAACAAATGCAGCCATTCACGAGAACAACACCAGACCTTTTTAATCGCTGATGTGGGCTGCAATTCAGAGGTCTGGAATCAGGCTAAATATAGGAGGTAGAAATTCTGTAATGTCTGCGTAGTGTTTTTTGAAAGGGATAAACTGCTGTTGTCCTACTGTGTTATTATTTGAAATCCCTGTTACTGTGTAGTAACATCATGCTCAAAACCATTGGAACTGTGCAGGCTGTTGGATCCTGGGCAGACTGTCGTAGGTGTTTTTATTGAAGGAGTGTGGTTGGCTTAGCTTTGTAGGTTCATTCCAAAAGTGTGGCTCATGAATCGCTGAGGGTTTAAAGAGGAAAATCTCTTGACTGGTAAACCTCTTGAAAAGCACGACTTTGTAGTCAGACGACACTAACTAACACATGCTCTCAGGACTATATTTGACTTCATTCACAAGGATTCAGCAGGCCCACAGCATGAATTGTTGGCATTCATCATCTTTCCGCGGTTCCTCTGGCTGTACTGGAAGTTATGCACTAATAGCTGTATGGTTGGGCTGTTTCCACGGCTGACGTCAAGGAACAGTCTTGGTGTTTTGTTAGGATAGCGAAGGCTGTGTTCTGCCTACATAATCCAATGGGAGGCTTGAGAGTTCCTGCTGTCAGGGAGCTCAAACCTCTTGGGCATACTCACTGTCAGAGCTGGTTGAAGCTGTCAGCCCTCTCCTGTTGCTCTGCCCTCTGCTCTCTCACAGCACCACCAGAAATTACATGGAAATAATGCCATTCTCGGAATATGAGTATCAGACATTGTTTGAAATGAATTTCTCGCCACCCTGATGTTTGTTTTGCAGCGTTTATTTATCCATGGAAATTCACTTGAGCTCCGTGCTCTTTTCCAACAACTCCTCTTCTCATATTTATACAGCTCCACACATTCACACTGGCAGCAACACATTGAGAGTGTAAGAATACATTGTTTCTTATCAGCACATCCATTTTAAAGGCTCTGATGTATTTGTCCATTGTACAGATTATTGTCTGTATAACGGTGTAGGAATTGATGTGCAGTGAAACAGAAATGTTACATTTGTTTGCAGGATATATTGATCATATTAATTGTAAATTACCAAGAGGAATTGTATTAACTAGTTGTAAACTTTGTAATATTGCCAAATATTGTATGATAGTTTTATTATGGTAAAGCTTAAGAACTACACTTCTACTAGCCATTAAAACCAAAGTCTTTTACTATCTGGCACTGATGCATTTTAGTGTAAAGCATCTTGTCCAAAGGCACCTCGATGATAGGTGAGGAAGGGAAGCATGTCACTCGTGTTTTAACCACATGAACAAAAGTGTCACCTGTCGCTTAGAATCACTGACATAGAGGAAATATGGTTGCTGAGCTTTTCAGTACCCAGAGAGCGTGACTGTCTATTCAAAGAGGGCAGGCAGATGGTTTGTTGCTGTTCTCTATTATATTAAAAAAAAAATCTGCTGTATTTTATCACAAAAGTCTACATTTGTGGATTAAAGGTTGCCGTTTACAGCCCGCAGGTTGCTCAGAAATGCAGATCTCACATTTGTTTTTTCCCTGTAGTCACAGTGAAGCACGGGGCTGAATCACTGTGACTCAAGGCCGGCTATTCTTCTCAGAGATGCATGTTTGTTATTGCTCAAGGTGAAAATAGGAGCATGAGCCAGCAATTGTTTAGCTGGACAAACGTCATCTGCGTTCCTCTTGGGGGGAAAAAAAGGTTTGTCCGACCCCTGCTGTGCTCCCACACAAGAGACACGTGACACCCGGAATAATGATAGAGGGCTAAAACGTGATGCTCTGTCGCCAGTAGACATGATGTGAGCCTCTGTCAGTGGCTTGTTGAAAGACTGAAAAGGTTATAGTAAAGCACATTGTAAGAAAATGTGAGGGGAGGTAACCTCTTTAAGTCATGTTTTCTATGAAGTTGCAGATGGAAAGTGTTGAGGTGTTTGTCTCTGGTATGACCCTTGCCGCTGTGTCTACAGAGACCTTTTAAGTTAATGGTAATTTCATGTCTCTTAACGGCAAAAACACTAGATTGCACAAGTTTTCATTCAAGTCTTTTCAGGTAATGTTATTTTTGTCATTTTGTCTTAGTGTGTTTAAATTCCTCTGGCTCCTTCAGACAACAAGGCAAAGATTTACTCAAAGTAACAATGCAAAGACGCCGACAGACCGTGGCCAAATGCTGTGATTTTATATTTTTTGTATAATTTCATCTGAATTACAGCTCACATTTCGGCAATCCCTCCTTTTGTATCAGAGAGAGTTGGAGAGCTTTTTCTGTTTTATTTTCCTCCCATCGCTGCTGCATTTCAAATGAGGAATCCAATTTACTCTAACAGCCCTTTTCTCTATTTAACGTCCAGAGGCTCAGCTGACCTGCACCAGTGGGTTTTTAGAGGTAGATGAGAGTCGGTTATTGCCTTTGTAGGGAGCCATGCGCACTGACACATGAATAAAAGAGTATCCCATTATTGCTGGACCATTGCATGAGCTGGCTGGACTCTTTAACAATTTAATAATAGTCAGTCAGTGTTGTCCACATCTGATTTGACGACGGTTCCTCCACACACACACACAGGTCACACAGTCCATATGTTTTGTATTGCTTTTGTGTGAGATGTCTGAGCAAGAAAAATCATTGTGTGTTGTGTGGGAGGATTTTACTCAACAGTAACAAAACTGAGCCTTAAAAAAGCTGCTCACCCACCATTAGTCTGGCTTTCAGTGGAGAGTTGCTGCTCTGCATTGTCCGCATCAGGCACTCTCAAACACAGCAGTGAAGTCTTGAAGGACAACAAACTGGAAGGCTGTATGATTAATGCTGCATACTGTATGTCAGGGGGCTGTGCAGGGTTTAGGTGTGAGACTTACAGCAGCTTCCCATTAGTCATAGTTCAGATTTGACAGGAGACATGGTGTAGAAGGGAAAATGCAGCACGCATTTAAATGTATGTCATAACGTGTCCTCTTGAGAAACACGTGTGGTAAAGAGTGTGCTGATAAATACTTGCACTTGCTCAAGCTTGCCTGGCTTTATAAAATACATAAAATGCAGCAACATATTCTCACTACTTACTTACTGCATGTGCATGGCAGGATCCACATGTTAGGGAGCCGCGGGGTAAATGTTTGCTATATATATTGACCTCCCACTCCTTCTCACACATCTTTGCAGTGTGTATGTACCCTGTGCTCCATTAAATACAGTCCACACAGCAGACCGCACATGGAAGATTCACTGTTTGCCCAGAGACACAGAAACTAACCAGTACTCCTACCTGTGTGCTGGAAAAATACTCCATGGCCCCAGGTTTTCTGTTGTAATTTTGACTGGGGAAAAAAAAAAAAGTTTAAATCACAGACTCCACCTTCATGTAATTGCTGGCAGTGTGATACCTTGTTATTCCTGAAACTTGCAACCCATAATCTCATTTTTTTAGACCTCCTATGAGACCTCGCATGAGATCTTTGCGTTAGGTTAGTGCAGTTTTTTTTTTTTATGTGAAAGCTGTCAATCAAACCCTGGTGCGGATCAAACAACTGGGCCGAGACTGCTGAAAAAGGTCTCAGTTATTTCTTCGTGAGCTCTTTGGGAGAGAACATAAATGTACACTTAAGAAGCATTAAAGTGCTGCATGACCTGCTGTCTAGTCACCAGAATTTGATTTCCCCACGTGGGTCCTGATGATGCAGGATGACATCACCAAAACGGTCCACTCAATGAGTTACCTGTCAGTCTGTATGACTTCATGTTTACTCCTCTTGGTTGGTTTGTAAAAAGCCAATGTGAACATGAACCGGACCAGAACTAAAATGCAGAAATGTCCGATATTTCTCTTGGTGTGGACCAAATGAAGTGAACTACAGGTGTGAGAGACGGGTTATTTTAAACTTTAGATGATAAATCATACAGACCTTAATCTTAATCGGACCTGGAGTCGCTTTTCTGTATATTTACCTACATTGTTCAATTACTCCTGCTTCATTTCTCATTCATGTTGGTGTCCGTAGTCTCTGAATAGTCATTAGAAACGGGCACCATGTGAGCACAATATAAGGCTCACCTCTAGTCTTAAGTGTTGAGTCCTTTACACCCTACAAGACAGAAACTATGGGATGAGGACAATAAATCATTCACAACATCCCTCTAAAGTACTGTCTGGTATTGGCATTGATTTTAAATAGTAAATTCACATAACACACACAGCGTCACATGTACACACACACACCTGTCTGTTGCAGCCTCTAATGTCATGTTGTGTCAAAGCGTGTTGATTACGGCTTTCACACATACAGTAGGAAGGTGGAGGGCAGGTTGGCTCTGATTGCTTCCACCACCTCGTTCGGTCTCTCTGCTCTGCTCCTCACCTTCTTCCTCCATCTCTTTCTGATCTGACCTCCTTACTGCTTCTGTTGTCCGTGTTTCTTTCTGCTGTTACTGACTGTATTGTAGAGCTCAAATGATTAGTTTATTTATGATTAGTTGACAGAAAATGAATCTGCAATTTATTGTTGGTCTGACAAAGTGAAGAATGTGAAGACACCTTGGGATCTGGGAAATTGTGATAGACATTTTATGCTATAATCAAGTGTCATTTTTTTTGGGGGGGGGGGTACAGGAGCAGTGAATGGCCTTTTTCTGTCCAGTTTCAAGATTAAAGACTTGTTTTCTATAAAATTCCTGAAACAAGAGTAACTGCACTGGGAACAAGTGGATTCATCTCACTTCACTGGCAGAAGTGTTTTTCTTTTTGAAGAAAAATACGTCTTTGGGGTTGAATCTGAGACCAAATGATTCCCACGACACAAGCTTGTTTTTGAGTGTAAATGCTGTTTCCGAGGCTTCTATACCCTGAGGACAAAGTGCAGTTCTTGGGGGAAACGCTTACTTTTTTGAACATTTAGAATGAAAAAGCTCAGATGTAAAGTATCAGCTATTGGCAGCTTCAATGTAAAAATATCTAAATATATTATCACAAGCAAACCAAATCTCTATACTCACTGTTTCGTTGTGCCCCCCCCCCCGCCTCTCTCCATCTGTTTCTCATCTCTTTTTTTGTGACTGAATAATAGTTGCTGCTGCCTCTTTTGTCTGAGCTGGAAGTGGAAGGGGTCTGACCTCCCCTCCCCCTCCTCTTCATCACCCCGTCTCTCTCTCTCTCTCTCTCTCTCCCTGCCTCCCTCCTCCTCCTCTGCCATCGCCTCTCTTTCTGGAGTTGAAAGACAAAATCTGAGGTATGTTAGTCATTTTCTGGCCGAGCGGCACCACACGACTAAGGCATCGCGATGAGGAGGGGTGTGTGTTAGAGAGAGAAAGAGAGCAGCTTGTGAGCGTATGATGGAGGAGTTTGCCTGGCAACAGGTGAAAAGGCTGAGATGAGACTGTTGATAGTAGTATGGTCTGAGCTTTTCTCACCGCTGTTACCAGCTCCCTCCTCTTTCTCCGCCTGCACCTCCTGCCTCCCTCATCATCCAAAGCTGCCTTTTGATGAGGTGCGCAGCGCTTTGACCCTGCGACTAATAAGTAAAGCAGTCATCGTCATAAAAAATGCATGGAGCTGATCTGTAATTAAAAAAGGCCTCAGGTTTGATGTTGTTGACAGCAGAGTATCAGTGTGACACCTGAACAGCACATTTTATCTCCTCTTGAAGGTGTCCACATTCACTTTGGTGTTACGTGCGCGTTGCATGTTTGTTGTCTGTGTTTGTTTAGTGAGGAGTGGGCTGAGGACGAGGTTCGCCTGATGTCAGAGGTTGATGTGGGTGTATGAGTCATGACGTGGGTGGCGGCGGCTGGTCCAACGGTTTGACGACATTCCCTGCTGGAGCAGATGGTTTCAGTCACCGCGGGGCGGGGGGGGCGCACAATTAGAGGTACAGCGAGAGATGCTGTTCACTCAAAGGTGGCTGATTGTCGGTATGCTCGGTAACTAATTAACTGAGGACGAGGCAAACTCTGCGTAGTTACAGTTCCAACAGGCAGTAAGAGGCAATTTAACTTGTCTTACAAAGGCTTTTCCGCTCCAGCAAGATAAACTCTGGAGGAGATGAATGCTTTTCAATATTTAGAATTATTAAATTCAAACATTTCCACTCCCACAAGTTTCCATAAATGGGTCCTGACGTATCCCTGCTTCACATTGTTTGGACATAAACCAGGCCAGACTTGTCTTGGGTTTGCTTTGGCTCCAGCAACATCGCCCACTGCCAGAGCAGCTTTTTTGTCCTTAAATGCAGCCATTACACTCTAGTGTTAGCCATTTTTGTGACCCAGTATAATCAACCTATTGACTAATGAAATGGGGTTGGTCCAATTTATTCTTCAGTTTGTGCTGCTCCAAAGAGCTTAAAAGACCTTAAATTAAATGTTGCTCATATTCACTCTTCGACATTCTCCTCCCCCCAGATATGAATGTATTTAATTTGATATTACTTTCTTTCTGTAGAGTATGCATTTAATTGCTTATTTAAAGGGGCAGTCCACTGATTTTACATGAAGTTCAGTTGACTCGTCGAGCTCTACTCAGCCTGTGAAAACAGTTGTATAATGTCTTCTGTGGCTCTGGAGGAGCTTTCAAAACAAAAACTTTATAACAGAAAATGGGCTTTTCAAACTGGGGCATGACTGAGTTTTTGAAAGGCATTTACCAAACAGGGGAAGTCTTATTGAAAGATGCAATGGAGTTGCATTATGGCAAACGTAGGATCCATTATTTTGGAGCTTGAGTCGTACTAGAGACTAAAAATTTGGATATTTCGGCCTCTACTTCTTATGTGTCCCTCGTTTGTATTACAACAATATGTTTCAACACTGGTTTGTGTCACTGTTATTATCATTCATACTAATTATAAGTTTAAAAATGATTTGGTCACATCTAGTGTACCATGCTTCCTTTTTACATGATAATATCAAAACCGCAGCATCCATGTTAAGTTATCTTGTCAATCATTTCACATGGTAGTGGTGGGAAAATACTTCCACCCACAGAGAGTCAACTTTGTTCCCATTTTTTTTCCCCCTCTGAACTAGTTCATTGAGGTTGTCATGAGCTCAGGGCATTCCTGCATCACCTTAAAGAGGAAGACTAATTATGGCAAAAACAAATCAGAAGAGGGGAATAATCATATTGTTGCAGTAAGTTAACTATTATATATTTAGAGGGGAATAAACACGGTTATTACTTTTGACAACTATAATAATACTGAAGTTGGAATAGTAAATATTTTCACTGCTCATTACTAGGAAAAATCACTACTAACATTGATGATGACATACATCAGAGTGCAATGCAGAGAGATAAAAAGAGGTCCTCCTTGAGGGAAAAAGGCAGGATTTATCTCACAGACTGGCCTACTTTTAAAATACCAAATATCTTTACTGGAACTGGGAGAGTTTGAAGGGGCTCCCTAAAGGCTTCTGCAGGTGGAGTTGCTGCATTGTGGTGGCAGCAAGCCAATACAACTTACTGTCAGTCATTACAGCAGGTGGTGTGAAGGTGAGAGCAAGAGCTGAGCATGTTTTAATTGGTGTTAACTTACAATGTGTGATAGACTTTATTGTATGATGACATTGTGAGTTTTCTTTTTTTTTAACAAATCAATAATGACTGTCATTAAATTATGAGCTCAACTGTCACTGAACACCGTCCCGCTCCAAGGGTACTTTGTCAAGCCTGTAGAGGTGGTGGGATTCCTGTAAGACACTAGGACCACTACACTGTGTCTTCACGCACGGGATAGGAAAACCAAGTCATCAAAGTGAACTGTATGCCACAGTTGTTTCAGCTTGGTGTAAGACTATTTGCTTAAGATAAATTCATGAAATCAAATGCCTTTATCACAAATATGTTCAATGCAGAGGCATCAACACTGTCACTTCAGAGATTAACTAAACGTTCTTTCATCGACTTCTGGTGAAGTTTACGTCTGTTGCAAACATAATTTTCAGCTGATGTTAAGGTGGTCTTTAACATTTAGAATTCTGTTTTATTTATTTAGCGCCAAATCATAACAAAGTTATCTCAGGGCACTTTTTTATACAGAGCAGGTCTAGACCGTACTGTTTATTTTTCCAGAGACCCAACAATTCCCACCATGAGCAAGCACTAGGCGACAGTGGCAAGAAAAAAACTCCCTAGAAGGGTTGTCTATTGTGTTTATCTTTCTCCAAGTTGTAGTCATCGGTAGAAATAATTACATCAGGACAGGATCAGCAATATTAAAAGTCATGTGACCGGGCAAAATGGAAGAAGAAAGTTTCACTTCAGCTTCTACATCATAAGGTTAAGCCGTTCCTTCTAGTGTGAACCCAAAATATAGCCAAACAGGCAGAATTGCATTCTTTTTTGACACCACTTTTTATCCTAATTTTAAGTCTCATAAACCTCAGGGTATACAGAGAAAGTGTGTCGCTTCTACTAGAATATTTTAATAATGCACTCTACATGAAGCAGCTATACATATTCTAAATTTCTATCCTCAGTTGAAATTCATAGTCATGTACTGTATTTAAGCCACCAGAAACTATCTGTACACCAAATGCGAAAATGTTAAAATCCTTTATATAATGTCTCTAATTGGCTTCTTATAAGCCCAGCAAATTAGAGACGGATAAATTGTACTACAATTTTTTTCATGATGTGAAAATTATAGGTAGAATAGATTATTTCTATAAAGAGGGCTGTTAATTTCTGTAGGTTTCTGTAGTTGAAAATCCTCCGGTGGCATTGATCAATTAAAGCCACTTTTGAAATGAGCTGTCCAAAATGGATTTTGATTTGATGTCTTCATTCAGGGAGCAGAAGCCCAGGAACATAACACCCTCTACTGTTCTGACACCTAATATGTGTAACAACGTAGAATATGCTGCACATAGTGTTATTTTTGTCCCTGTGATCCTTGAATTTTTTTTGCACACCTTCTAGATTGTTCCAGAAGTGGAAAATAGTGTTTAACACATGCAGAGAAGTGGAAAAGGAGTAATTTATGCATCGAGTTCTGGTTTGATAACTGAAAGTGAGAGCCAGTTCAGTGTGTCTCTACCACTTCTTTGTATCAGAAAATTCTGGAAACATCAATAATGCTCTTGCCTGGCTTAGTGGTTAACAGTTACACACAGTACAGACTGTGAGTTCATTAAAGGGTGATCAGTATACCCTTTATGCTACTGAATGCAAGCAAATAGTCATGATTCCAGTATATAAGACTGGCTGTCTGATGTTGTATATAATTGATGCAAAGTAACTTCTCAGCATTATTACAAACAGTATTTGACAGGCTTCATTCAACTGTACACAGACTTTTGCAGAAAACACTTTCCAATAGCTTGTGTCCCTTTTTATTTGTAAAATGATCACATTGAAAAGTAATAGGCATTGTTGTGACTTCACAGAGGCTCACAGCACTAACAAACACACCGTTTATTTAGTGCACATGCATCATGCTAGATTCAAAGCCCTTACAATAATCACGGTTCTTTGCACTTTAAGTCACCTTGTGTCGACATGATGTGAGGAACAGTTTATGTTGCTTCAGTCTGACTGTGATGTGGAGTTTTTTAGTCCAAAACAACCTTAATGCGCTGTGGTTTTCCCTTCGGGCTCCAGAGAGGCTAATAAACTAAACACAAGCTATTAAACCAACCAAACACAGCACACACAGTGTATAGCAACACACATACACACGCACGCACAGACTGTAGTAAAAGCTGAGTAGCACAACAGTGCGCATCACGGCTGGTTTTGAAGGCTTTTGCAACCGTTGACAAAGCAGCAGAAGCAGCTCTTGTGCAGAGACAAATCCACTGATAAAGCTGTTGATGTTCAGAGTCTCAGTTTGATCCTTTTGTCTTCTCCTTCGTGAAGGATTCACGGTTGGCTTTTCTTCCATATTACAGAGTGGTACTTTTTCTGTGATATCTAATCAAATGCAATTTATAAAATCATAACTGCTAAATTGATCTGGATCATTCTGAATTCTATAAATCCTAGCTTACAAAGCAGTGTAAAGGTTGATGCCATAATGTCATTCTGCTGATAAATGGTTGTAGAATCACCCAATGTTGCCCTAGACTTATCAAATCCTGTGTCCCACCCAATGACACGTTACAGCTCAGCACATGTTACAAGATCTTCAAGCCAATACCTTACATTAGCGTGGTGGATATGGAATCAGGCACTACTTTTTTCCCTCTCTGCCTCCCCCTCTCTCTTCCCTCTGTTTCCCTCCATCCTACTTGACAAAGTGCAGGGCCTCAGCTGCCACCACGGAGCCTTTGCTGCTGTCGAGGCTGGTGACCAGCTTGAAGCCTGATCTCAGTGCTAGCATCACTGTCTCTAGTTTCAGACAGTCAAGTGTGCACAAGAATGTGCTGTCCTCCTTCAGTACGAGCCGCGAGCCCGGCTCCGACTTGATGAAGTGTCGGAACTGGATCACGTTGGACGACACCGCAAATTCTTCCGGAAAGCCGTCCAAGCGGCTCTTGGAGATCTGCACCAGCCGCCCTTTCACCTTGTCGATGAAGGTGTGGTCACTGCAGTACACCTTGAGGCCCTGCGACCTCTCATGGCTATCTGTCACCTCCAAAAAGGCGGCTTCCCGCTGGGCCGCCCTTTGACTTTCCCACTCGACCACGGCTTCCACCAGTTCACTAAGACGGTAAAAATCGGCCTCCCGTCGCAGGAGCCCTGCCTCCCGGAAGTCGTCAGGCAGCTGGAGCTCTCCGGTTCGGAGGTAGTTGAGCACATGGCGAAAAACTGGACCATCTCTATCGATAAACGGGTTGCCCATGGAATCAGTGTGCTGAACCGGCTTCTTACCGTTGGCCAGCTCTTCCAGAAAGGAACCCTGGTGCTTGGCAAGGGTGGTCCGGTGGGCGGTGTACAGGAACCCCCCTACGTTGAGGGTGATGGTGCCTGAAGAGGGCTTCTTGAAGCTCTTGCTGGGCTGCAGCAGGTCCGGGTTGATGTGCCTCAGTTCACTTTCCATCCTTCTGAGGTTCCATTCCATTCTTCAGTCACCCTCTCCAGCCTCGACCCAGCCTCCTCAGAGCTGGTGTGTCTGCTGTACAAATCGAGTCTGTTTGTTTTTTTTTGTTTGTTTTTTTTCCTTCTCTTTTGGATCTGGCTGTGTGAGTCTGTGCTGCTGCTGCTGAGAAAATGAAAAGGTGTTGTCAGCTGTCGTATAGTGAGGGTGAATGTGTTTGAGAGTGTGATGGTGGATGGGTGAGTGCTGTCTGGCAGAGGAGCTACAGTGAACTGGGAGCTGAAAACAGACTGGCTCTCTGTGCTGCTCGGTGTCCCTCCTCTCTCTCTCTCTCTCTCTCTCTCTCTCTCTTTAGAAGTGGGTGGGAAAACAGCATCACATACAGGGAGGAGAGAAAGAGAGAATATGAGAGCATACAACAGAAGAGTACGGACTCCAGGAGCTCTTTCTTTCTTTCTTGCTCTCTTTCCCTAATTATCTGATGATAAAAAAGGTGCAGAGCTGAGATCTAGCAATTAGCACGCATGCACACGCACACACCCTCCTGTCACCAGATGGAGGGGGGGTTGCTGCCATCATTGTGGTGTGAAACTGTCTCAGCTTGTGTGAGTCTGAATATGAAACTCCTTTTGCAGCCAAATCCATCTGTTTACCACACAGCACTACATGTGAACTGGAATCTGTTTGAAAAGGAGTCCAGCTTTAATTCAGGGGTTTACTGCCATGCTTTTTCTGTCTCATCTCTGGTTATGACAGGGAGAAGAAGAGTGCTAATCTTACTTATGTAAATGAAAGCAACAGGGAATGCATTTATGTAAATATCCTGTTTTCTTTCTTGCAATGTAACAAGCAGCTGTCTGTCTTAGCGAATGTTGCTTGTGCACTGATTTTGTGTGTGTGTGCGCGTGTCTTGTATGTGCGCTGGGTTTGGGGTCCGGTGGATGAAATGGACCAATTACAGTCAGTGGTGGTCTGGACATGAAGGACAGGTTTTTAATTGGCTAATATTTTGGCCTGTAGCCCCCCTCAGGGGAACTGCACTAGACTGGTAATTTGGTACAAATGCCTCATACAACCACTGTGTGTGTGTGTGTGTGTGTGTGTGTGTGTGTGTTTGTGTGTGTGTGTGTGTGTGTGTGTGTGTGTGTGTGTGTGTTTCACATGGCAGTGTCTCCTAGTGCAACTGCAGATGTGTAAAAAATGCGAGTCACTTATTAACTGTGTCTGTTTCTTGTCGTAAGTCATTTTGCCATATTTTATGTTCCTCAGTGTATCTTCAGGCACCATCTTATGAACAATTATAAATCCATGGGGGAAAAAGTAGAAAATGGCACAAAACAAATGTTCCTTTGTTAAAATCTCTCTAATGCCCATTAACTTATTATTATACAAACACAAATGCACAAACACTCGGACGGGCAGCCTGCACACTAAATTTCTGTTTTGTGCTTGATTCTGACCCAGACAACAATCCTGCTGTGGAAATATTTGAGTCCAGATGGTTTGTAACCTACTTTTAGATGTTGTTTTTATACCAGGGAGGCAATGCCAGTCAATTTGCATAATTTATCAGCACTTGCACAGGAGTCTGGCAATGACAAAATACCTGGATTGTGGCAGTATTTGTCACTGCAGGGCAGCAGAGACAGTGGGTGCTTTGCAGGGATGTTTATATATCAGACCACTCAGGAGCAAAATACTGTTTATTAAAGTATTTCACTTAATTTACTATCGCAGACAGGAGTAGCAGGGTACTGGGATGATAGATTAGATTAGATTTAGGGCTGCAACTAACGATTCTTTTTCTTTTTCTTGTTTCAATTCATCTATACATGGTTTGGTCTATAAAACATCAGAAAAATGACCATCCCAGTTTCTCACAGTCCAAGATGACGTCTTTAAGTTTCTTGTTTTGTAAGTAGTACAGTAGGCTAAAACGACCCTAATCTGATTTATATATATTACTTCACATTGTCAAGTTCCCTGAAGTGTTCTGCTTAGCGTCTGCTTGAACTTGAATGATGATCACAGAGGACACCTGGACCAACTCAATTCTTCTCTGGTTTTTTATTTTAGTTAGGGTAGATTATCAGTTCATGAGATTTGTTCGTTTAGTTAATCAGTTAGGTTGATAACCTTAAAAAGAAATAAAGCAGATACCAATATAACATTCCATTCATATCATCAAATAAACAGATATATCTGTCACATTAAGGATTAGCAATATGTAAATGAAACAAGTGGCAGCAGACAGCAATTAACTCAGCTTAATGTATAAATGAGGTATTTTCAGATTATACAAAATAAATTATTCAATACAACACAACCAGGGTTCACACTGCTTTTCAAGAGCTAAATTCAAGCACTTTTCAAGCACTTTCAAGGTACCCAAACCAAACTCATCAGACTCTCAAAGCCTTCAACCATAAATGCCAGGAGACAACAAACCAATATGACAACGGAATCGTTTCACTCCAAACACTAAGATTTTTGGTTTGTGTAGGTGATGAAACACCAGACCATGCTGAAAACAAGTACTATTCAAGGGGTATATCCTAACTCAAGCAGATTCACAACCTTGAAAACATAACGGTTAAACTTAAGCATTTTTCAAACTTTCAAGACTTTGTACAAACCCTGTACAACTATTCTACACAAAATAAACAGGGCGTTTGCCATAACTCAAATACACGCAGTGTAATACAGTGAAGCACAAACATTTGCCTTAACAAAGATACAATGTAGCCGGGTCCACGCGAACGCCGCAGTTAATAATCTACGAATCGGGTCGCGTAACTCAACCACCACAAGCACTGCACACATTAACACATAACACATAACACATTTCACTAGAATATGATGTGCTACCAGTACAACACGCTGAAGCACTTCCAAACTCGCGCAGTACTCTACACTTCCTTTATCTGTGCTTCCGGAGCGGTGACGTCACTAGCAATTCACTCGTGCAGCGCTCCCCTGACATACAAATACAATATAATCCATAGAATACTTTACTACTTTATACAATAATGTTAATAATGCTACATATTAATGTTTCTAATTATTATATTTAGTGCAACTTGACTGACTTCACACACATAACCAATCATTTATCATGATCAGTAAGATCATGCACAGTCATCCCAAAATACGTCTCAGGAGATGCTCTTTGTCTCTGTACTGCATCCAACTAGGACCACAACAGACTGCTCCTAATCCACTTAAGAGACCTCACAAGCTCTCATAAATGAGCATTTTTAAGTCAAAAGAAATCTAATAGCTTTTATTCTTAAGTTTGCAAGTAGGAGGAAAAGTGAAGGATATTTACTTCTATCTTTCATTTAAGTCCACAATTTTAACTAGATCACTAAATGTACGTTTGTGCTTGTGTGCAAGAGCATGAAAAAGGTATTCAAAATTTCATTTGAGAGATAACAGTCATGGAAATCATCCCAGCTCTTTCCCCCAACAAAATAAATAAAATAGTGATTACACTCTGTGACTGATATTCTCTTTAAAAGAAACGGTGAGCAACATGTGTGTTACATTTCTGCAACAGGTTATCAACTAGTTACACCTCAGAGCTAGTGCTGTAAATGGAAGTGCATTGTGTAAGGAGTGATTGAATATTCATTTTAAGTGAAACACTCGATTCAAACACAGTGACTGCAGCAATAATTGATGTGGGTTACTGAAATGCTGCTTTTCTTTCTCTGTGTGTGTGTGTGTGTGTGTGTGTGTGTTTATCTGGGAGAAGATCCCAGAGTGACAGCTCTCTCTGTCTCCGCGGCGATTTTCTAATCATAAGTGATTAGTGGTATCATCATCAACAACACTCAATTGGAATTGCAAACGAGGCCAAGATGCAGCAGAGAGGATTGTGGGAGGTTTGACCTGTTTTCTGGCTCCTGTTCATTAAAACCGGCTCATCGAGGAGGATCGTTATCTTCAAAGTCAGTGAGAATCTGTTTGTCACAGCTGTTGTGTCTCTTTATCAAACTGAAAGCTTCAGACGTTTGAATTAAAATTCCCAAAATGCTGCTGGCAAGGCCTCTCCTTCCCCCTTAAAGGTGGTGAATTATTCATAGAGCTGCTCCAAGAGCTTGTGGTGTAACATGGAGTCACTGACTGCTGTGAAGCTGACATGGCAACCACTTAAAATAGGGTCTTGTATGAGCTCAGAGCTGTCAATCTCTTGCTTTCTTCATTATGGAAGTCTATCTACTGTCTGCGTGTGTACTGGGGGTAAAGTTAATCTGATAGATCAAACTGATCAGATATCAGCATTTTATTTTTGAATAATCCGGCATATCGCCCTGGGTTTCAGTGAAGCGTTAATGTCACGTGGTCTACATAATGGACTTTTTAAAACTTTAAAACTGACTTGACTGAAAAGTTGAATTTTTCTATTAATCTTGAATGTTGGTGAAAAATATGAGTTGTCAGGAGGTTCAATACAAAACTTACAAAACATACAGTGGTGAAATCTATAGTGATCTACAAAACAACTTGAACAGTAATAAAGGATAAACAAAAATGAAACAACAGCACTTCAAAGAGGCATGAGACCTAGAAAGTCAGACGTGCTGCCACAAGTAAAATACAGTAACAAGGGGTTTCTCTAAATGGTTTGCTAAACCCCTTCCTTGAACGATTGTCCAATCATAGCAACCGTAACTAAGCTCAGCAGACCTGTCAAGCTTGAAATTTCTCCATGTTAAAGTGGTTTGCACGGATCAGTAGTACATTGATACTCCATGTAGAGTTTAGCCTTTTTTTATTTAGCCTTTTCAAAACCAAAAACACTGTACGGAAACTGTAAGGTATGGATTAAACTGTGTCTCTCTCTTCTAACCTAAGCTGCATGTTTGCTCACAAACAACTATTGAATAAATTGCCAAGAAATTTGGTTCAGATATCCATAATGCCCAGATGATGAATCCTACTAACTTTGGTGCTCCTCTGACTTTGTCACCATGAGGTTAAAATTTTAACTTGTTCAGTACTTTAATTTATTTACCAAATACCTGCAAAACTAATGAGATTTCTATCAGCTTCAGCTGCACCTTGTGTTTACTGCTAATTAGCAAATGTTAGCATGCTAACACGCTAAACTAAGATGGTGAACATTATGCCTGCTAAACCTCAGTATGTTAGCATTGTCATTGCATGTTAGCATGCTGATGCTAGCAGTCAGTTCAAAGGTACAAAGGTGGTCTTGAAAATACTCGGGGGCTCTGTTGTTATAAGTATTATATAACACACACTAAGTTGTTGTCCAAGTTGTTAATACCTGTAAGGGACTGGGCAGGAAGGCACGAGGACACAGAGGTATTTTCTTCCCAAAAAGGGTTTTTTTTTATTTAACCAAGTCACAAAACATAAACAATAGTTCTGGGCCCATAAAAGAGGTCAACTAAACAGAACTAGCTGAAATGAATTAACAGAATTTAACAACGTATCAAACCAAACCAAATCAAACTTCAAACTCACCTCCCAAACAAAGAACACTGGGGAACATATATACTGGGTGATCAAACCAGTTTCCACACACGGGGGATTACATAAAACATTTAACATACTAATTAACTGAAAAGAAACCAATAACCTGGCAATCTCTTAACTGAAACAAACATCCTATTAAACAAAGTCAAAGGAATCTTAAGTACTAGACTAAGTCAAATTAAATCTACAAACAGCTATTTAAAATAACCCGAATCTCCCCTTCAGGTGGTGGGTACTTGGTACAGTCCTAATTGGCACTTCCTGTATTTAATGCC
>VMKM01003189.1:0-43899 GCA_008360985.2 Macquaria ambigua
TATCTATCTATCTATCTATCTATCTATCTATCTATCTATCTATCTATCTATCTATCTATCTATCTATCTATCTATCTATCTATCTATCTATCTATCTATCGTACTTCAATGTGTGCCATTACTGTAAGTTCGTTTCATGTATTTTGTACTGAACGTAGCCTACTTTAATGATGAAGATACAGTACATCTTTCATAAAAGGTTGTAATGTATTACCAGAATAGTGCATTTCATAATCAACCATCAGTTTGTTTTCTAATGATGTAACTTTTCACAGCTAAAAGCAAAAGAGAACAAAGTCTTTTTTTCCCTTTTTCTGATAAAATAACAAAATAATCTTAACTCAAGGTCCACTTCACAGGTTTTTCCAGAGCTTTCATCGGCCTCATGGTCTTCATCAGCGAATGGAGTTTTTCTATAAATTCAACCTCTTGTTATCATATGACCAAAGTTGAGTGATATCTTTTCCCTCTGCATCCTCTTGCACTTTTCATTAAATCTGTTCTTGCCCCTGTACAGGCTCGAACCACCACCCTTAACGAGCAGCTCGGTCAGATCGAGTACATCTTCTCTGACAAGACGGGAACTCTGACACAGAACATCATGCAGTTCAAGAAGTGCAACATCGCTGGACGCAACTACGGTACTGATCTGCTTTAGTTCACTCAGACATGAAAACAAATCAAAAATCTGCTCCAAACCCAATACTGCTGTTTGACATTTTAGTGGTTTTGTTACTCCATAAAGACATTATCAGAGGTAGGTGAGCCAGTGAGAACTGAGACTCCAACCCTGGCAGTATTAGTTCCATACTCAGAGGTGTTGAGTTGTGTTAGTGGAATAACCTGTGAGGAAAAATGGAAAGAGACAGGAAGGAAACCAGTAAGAAGTAGTTGTGGAGGTAAAGAGAAAGCAAGAGAGACACACCTGCTGCCTTTTTATTGCAATGACTTGTCATTGTGTCAATCTCTTAATGGAAAAACATCAACAGTGCACCAGAATATGTAGGATTTTTTACATAAAATCAATGTTCTACACATACAACCAGTGTATGCAGGAACTAAAGGGGTTTATATTTAATCTCTGCCTGTAGTCGTTGACAGCATTGTGTTATCAGAAAGATGAAAAATGAGCCTTTAATGATCCCTTTGGGGAAACTGGTTCACTGCTGCAGGGAGAAGTGGAATTTACATAAGAGCAGAAATACAGACTGTTGATTAAGAGCTGCAAAAGATAAAAACATACAGATTTAAAGTTTGCAAATGGCTTTATGAGTCAGACACAGTTACAAAGTGCTTTACAAAGGAAAGGAAAAAAAATCAAATGCAGAAGCTTAGAGGGAGCAAATGTAGGTTGTATGTTCTTTATTGGGTTTTACAGCTATAACTTGCTGTTCCCTGTGTTGTAGACCTGCAATTTTGTCATTCCAAGTTTTTGCTCTCTTTTCCACAGGTGACCCGACCACTGCTGAGGGGGTGACGCTGGACAGAGGAAGGGTAATATATCAAAAACGGTTACTTTAGAAGAAGAGTGTAGTTCCAAAATAAGATGATTCACATGTAAAATGTGACAAAATATTAGTTTGAGGTTCATTGAAAGTTTCATTTGTAGGAGAAAATATGACATAGCCAAGTTATATTTAATTCTAAACACATGGAAAGTGACAAGCACTCTAAATTATAAGTTAATATTACTCAACGAAGCAGATGTTTATTAAAGATAATAACTGCACAATACTGAAACAGATGATGAATGATAATCTGCATTTCTAAAATATTACATCAGCCATGTTTCACAAATACTGAATTTTACTTTATTTGGGGCATACAACATGTACAGTACATATTTTATATTTATTGTATGCATGTATAACTTTATTTAACCAGCAAAGGGCCTCACTGAGATGAAACATGTCTTTTTACAGGACTCTTTTGGCCAAGATAGCAGCAGGAATTAAAACATATAGCCGGAGTTTAGAAAACGTATAACAGAGACTACTTCTAATGACATAGATAAAATAATAAAGATCAACAAAGTATGTTGATTAGAAGGATAATTGAAATATATTTATAAAATAACAGCAGTCAATATACCATTAGAGGTAATATGAAAACACGTGCAATAGATTGAAATTGTTAAAAAAATAATAAAATGGATAAATGAAATTATAAAATGGATAACGCTGATGATCACAATATATACTACACTTCCAACCAACATGATACATAAATAGAACTACTCGCGTGTCTGTTGTATTCTCATTTCTTTCTATCCCTTCCTGTGTAAATGATTTTTGACTGCTAAGCTAAAGAAGAAAAACTACTGAATTTATTCACAACAAAAGGGAAATTGATTTTGATCAGTTAAATAATTACTGATCATTTCTGCTGTAGTTTTCAAAACCATTTACTGTTTTCCCGTCAGCCGGTGGACTGGAGCTGGAACCAGTTTGCTGACAGAAAGTTCCCATTCATGGATCATTCCCTGGTTGCCTGCGTCCGATCCGGAAAGGATAAAGATGCCACAGAGTTCTTCAAACTGCTCTCCCTCTGCCACACAGTCATGGTGGAGCACAAAGACGGTAATCATAAAATCCTAGTTTGGACAAAAGGGAAGAAGCCTGAGTGGAGCTAAGGTGGGATGAGTAAACAGCAACCACCATGGCTGACTGTGATAGGCTGCGGCACCTGCCAGTCAACCCTAACATGACCTAAAGAGGACTGGAAAAACACTGCACAGAAAGATGCTTAAGAGAGAACTGCAGGCATTGCACTGGACATGACCTCTTCATGTATGGGTTCATATCTTTCTCTCAGGTGAACTGGTGTACCAGGCGGCGTCTCCTGATGAGGGCGCCCTGGTGACGGCAGCCAGGAACTTCGGCTTCGTGTTTCTGTCCCGTACGCAGGACACCATCACCATCAAGGAGATGGATCAGGAGACAACCTACGAAATGCTGGCGCTGCTCGACTTCAACTCCGACCGCAAGCGCATGTCTATCATCTGTACGAGTGCACACACACACACACACCATTGCACATACACACATGTAATTTCTGGTTATGTTGTTTTACAGTAGTTATATTAACAGAAATAATAAGTAGTGACATGCTAGCTGCTGAAAACCTGTTAAGTAGCCTGACCGAAAGGTAACTTCAGTCAATTCACACGAGAACTCACCGTCAACATGTTTCATAAAAATGAAACATAAAAACATACTAGAAAATGAATAAAGGATAAGTCTTGCAATACTCCTAATACTTTAAAATACCAAGACCAACAATTAATTGATCCTACAGTACTAACATTGTCTGTAAATCCAAAGCCTGATATATCTTATTCCTCTGTGCTCCGTTGTTGTCCATTAAAAACACGAGTGAGACCCGTTTATATTTCTTCAGTAGGAACTAATGGGCTTGGTGCTGAGTGCCACAGACAGAGTAGCGATGTCAGACAGTATCGGGACTAACACACTGTTGGTTTTGGTATTTTAATGGGATTTGTTGACAATAAGAAAAATATAGAATAAATCTAGCCTTATCCTTTGAAGTAGAAGTTAGTTTTTGAGACTCTCATACAATGATGAGGCATCAGTCAAGAAGGCTAACTTAGGAGCTACTTATGTTATGCTAGCTAGCATAACGTTAAAACAAGCTTTCCACATATTGCTATTTAATCAGCCTAAGACATTATTAGGCTTTAAAAGTAATTTTTTATATGTGCACAGTCTTGCAGTTTTAGCTTTGCTTGACTTTAGCTTGGACTGCAGATGCAAGACTTTATCAACAAATAAATACTGACACATCACCCCCACAGGTATGGACTCGAGTCACAATTCGGCTGACCTAAGACTTGACAAAATCAAAAAACACACAGGACTTTAACGCCAATTAATCCAACAGCAGCCAATCACGTTGCCTGAGCAGGAGGGAAAAGTGCATTTGGCAGCGGCACCAGCAGACAAACAAATAATGACTTATTTAGAACTTGAAACACAAAGTTTAGGACTGGTCTTGATGTGGGACTTGACTCAAGAATTCAAAGCCAAGGCTAAAGACTTACTTTACAAAACAGTGACTTTGTCCCACTTCTGATCCTCTGTCCTACTGTCTCCTCTCTCTTTCAGTGAAGTTTCCTGACGGTCGTATTCGTCTGTACTGTAAAGGAGCAGACACTGTCATCTATGAGCGACTTTCCCCCAACTCCAGACACAAAGAAACTACCCAGACAGCTCTGGATGTGAGTTCACATGGCTTTATTCTCATTTGCACTGTTGTATTTCTCTGCTGTATACACTCTGTCTTGGCACAGCAGATGTGTAGAAACGATAACATGTATGTATGAGGTATGCATATGCATATGTATGCTGCTGTTTTTCTCTTGTTTCTGTGGAAGGACTCATGGTCTGTGTTTTGTGCTTCAGATCTTTGCCAACGCGACCTTGCGGACACTGTGCCTGTGTTACAAAGACATCAGCGCAAGCGAGTACGAAGCCTGGTCCAGGACGCACAAAGAAGCCCAGCTGACCATGGTCGACAGAGAAAGTGCCCTTGACCGCGTGTACGAGCAGATCGAGAAAAACCTGATGGTGAGTGGAAAACAACTAAACTTTAGTGTGAAAATAAATCAAGAATGAACATCCATGGTTATCAACACTTAAGCTTCCATCGGGAAACTGGGGCGTTGCAGCACTGACACACACTCGAATCTGGAAATTACCATAACAGTAGAAATTATAAAACAACAAAAATAGCGTCTAAACAATTATAGGGTTTAGTAAATAATGCTGCTGACAATTTCAACAGAGCAGGCAATGTATAAGTTGGGAAGTATGGAAAACATAATGGTAAGAGCTAATTTTGTTGTTTTTATTTAGAAAAAATGTCTTAATTTTAACTTCTTTTAAATATTTAAATAAAATCCATCTGTATTCTGTGTTTCTTGTTTTTCTTTTTTCTATTGACTTTGAAGGGACTCTGGCTGATCTTTAGCAGAATCAGCAGCTCTTTGTTGTTTTTACTCTGTTCCCCTTTTTAACTTTCTATCCTCAACACCAGAGAAACCAGTCAAATGTTTCATGCCCTTTGCTCTTCACTGAAAATCTGTCAAAGTTAAAAACAATGAGCCTCAGCCGTATCTAACCAGCTGTATCCCTCTGTTCAGCTGATTGGGGCAACAGCCATCGAGGACAAATTGCAGGACGGAGTGCCAGAGACCATCGCCACACTGGCCAAGGCCGACATCAAGATCTGGGTTCTGACTGGAGATAAGAAAGGTACCATCACCTCAGACTGCAGAGAGTCAGTCGACCTGTACTGATGTACCAACAAACCAATAATGGTTATGGTTAAACCTGCTATCCAACCAACCAACTATCTGAAATGACATAATGTTGCTGTTAATGGATGATACGAAAATGGAGTTAGAGTTAGAGCAGCTGCTTCTTCCTTAATTTGGTACATGGGAAGTGAACGCTGGAAATACTATTTTTACAATTACAGATCATATCTTTCTGCAGTGATTACAAGTTTCCCTTTCGGGTCACATTTAAGTAGAGTTTCAATAGAATCATCCGATCAGAACGTTGTCCTGCTGCTGTAACAGACATAATTTATAAATTCAATTAAAAAGACTTGTTTTCTCCACTTACTTTTAACGTGTTGTATCTTTTTCTCAGAAACGGCAGAGAACATTGGATATTCGTGTTCACTTTTGACAGACGACATGCAGATCCACTACGGAGAAGACGTCAAGTGAGTTGATTTAAAATGTCACAGCCTACAACAGTAATATAATTAAAAGCCCTCAAGATCAACAAGTGTTCATGTTGTGCATCAGAGAAGTTCCTTTTTTCCATCAATGTATGGAATGTATGTATGTATGTCTGGAATGAAGGAAGAGCACATTCTTTCTCATACAGATGAAAAGATAAATTAATCAGTATTAAATGATAGGTTCGGATTTTTTCAAGTCTATTTTGATTTAGTGCCCTGAGATAACTTTATGATATGGCGCTATATAAATAAAACTGAATTGAATTGATACGATACGATACAATACTCACGTGCCATTGCCATCTATGTTGGATGTTGAAAGAGTCATTCAAGAATCATTCCTCCTGTCCATACGGGCTGTAAAGTGATCCAACAGTTCAGCTGAAGCTAATAAGAGGCTTCAGCTGTACACAAATCAAGTGGTTTTCCTCGTCCTGGCAGTCGTGTGTAGGTTTACTGCGAATGTTTTGTTCCGGCAACAATGCTTCATAGTAGTGGGAGGGATATGACTACCAGGATGACTCCGTCTGCCGCAGCTAAACAAGGAAACAGTCTGTGGAAACACACAGAGGGGAATTTTGTACTAAAAAGCTGTAACTCTGGAAAATACCCACTTGTTTTGTCTAACGCAGACTGCTGAAGCCTCATATTTGCATGTCTACATACATGTCTCCTCCCCCCCCTCTCTGGTATGCTTCTTGTGCTGCTGTAATACTAAATATCCCTCCTGGGATCAATAAAGTTTTATTTTATCTTCTCTTAGAGGGCATGTACGTATTGCTGAACCTTTCCTTAAATTAACCATCAACTCAGTACACTCAGGGCTTTTGCCACTTGGTCTTGTTAGACCGGTTGCTAATGTAAGCTAATGCTAGCTAACTTTAGCTAGATATTGTAGTGTAACCGAAATATCTGAGTCACTTTTCTGACTTCAGGGAACTTCTCTACTTGTGTTCGATTTTCGCCTCTCACATAAACACTTTAAGGGTTTTATCACAAGGGAGAACTAAGAACTAAACATACCGTACAACACTCTTGGTAAAACAAAGCTCAAGATTTATTTAATCATAAAACATATTCATGTTCATCACTGCTCAAATCAACCTGCCTCTCTCCCTCCCTGTTTTATGTCGGACCTCAACATCTTGGTTTCAACAGCACACGAGGATCCAAGTCTGTAACATACTGTTGTGTAAGAGTTTGTCTGTTGTTCCTGTGTCTCCAGTGAGAAGCTGAGGATTCGTCAGGGCAACAGGAGAAATGAGCCTTCAACTGTCCTTCGGGCCAAAAAGAAACCTGCGGAGCCTTTCTTCACCGAGGAGGGCAAAAACGCGCTCATCATCACCGGAGGATGGCTGGTGAGTTCCATTAAAGATAAACACTGTTTTAAAAATGACACATTATTAATTTATTTAGAAATGCCGCCACAGGGAAAAAATGTTATCCTAATTTTTCATTTTCCCACCAGCCAACATGATGGATTGTGCTGATTTTATTCTGATTTCATTTTCTCAGAACGAGATTCTGTACGAAAAGAAGAAGAAACGCCGTCGTCTGCGTCTTCGTCGTCTGGGAAAGCGACCGCCTCCCAGCAACCCTCAGGACGGACAGCCTATGAACGACTGGGAGAAGGAGATGAGACAGGTACAACCAAATAAATGAAACATTTCAGATAAGTATAAAAGTGAGATATGATTGCATGGACAGTGCATCGCATAATGGTTTAGATGATAACAAATATGGTGAAACGCCTCTGCAGATTGACTTTGTGGACATGGCCTGTGAGTGCGAGGCGGTCATCTGCTGTCGCGTGACACCCAAGCAGAAGGCTAACGTGGTGAGTTTGGTGAAGAAGTACAAGAAAGCTGTGACACTGTCCATCGGAGACGGAGCCAATGACGTCAACATGATCAAGAGTAAGGATATGAATGATCTCTGCTCACGTTAAAGGACAAATTTTGTTTTGCATGTAACACATTGCAGTGAATCTACTCTAATCTCCCTCCCCGTCCTCTGTCCCTCCAGCTGCAGACATCGGTGTGGGTATCAGTGGTCAGGAGGGGATGCAGGCCGTCATGTCCAGCGACTACGCCTTTGCTCAGTTCCGTTACCTAGAGCGCCTCCTCCTGGTGCACGGACGCTGGTCCTACATCCGAATGTGCAAGTTCCTCCGTTTCTTCTTCTTCAAGAACTTTGCCTTCACTCTGGTCCACTTCTGGTACTCCTTCTTCAGCGGATACTCCTCACAGGTCAGCAGCACGGCAGCATTTGCACATCTGTCTGGTCAGGCCATTATCGGACTGATATCACGTAGCCTCATCTCAGCATACGTCAGTTTACTCTCACCACCAGACACTGAATAATTGTTTTCCTGTCTGCAGGTTGCCTATGAAGACTGGTTCATCACTCTCTACAACCTCTGTTACAGCAGCTTACCTGTTCTACTAGTTGGACTTCTTGACCAGGTAAGAACAGGCAGAAAGAATGGTACAGAAAAAGGTCACTGGCAGGTACATTATTGGTTTTGCATTTACACAGGGTTCGTACAAAATCTTCAAAGTTTGGAAAATGCTTAATTTTAACCTTTGTGTTTTCAAGGTTAGGAATATGGTTGCATTTGAATTCACTCCTTGAAAAATACTTGATTTTCAACATAATCTGGTGTTTCATCATCTACACAATCACTCATGTAAACCAAACATCTTTTGATATACAAGTTTGTTGTCTCCTGGCATTTATAGCAACAAATAATTCAAGAGTCTGGAAATGTTTGGTTTAGGTACCTTGTGCTTGGAAAATGCTTGAATTTCACTCTTAAAAAGCTCTACGAACACTGTTTACATCTGAATAAATCTCAGCACAAAATATCAACATTCCACTTTTTTACTCTCTGTAAATTCATGGCAAAGTAATTAGTACAGTTGAAATTGTACAGGATGATGTGAAGGTTAATGTCTAAGCAGATTGATGTGCTAGGAGTTGTTAAAATAAAGGCATGTGTCACTTCTCAGGTTTGACCTCTGAAACTTTTAGCTTTTTGCATTCTTTACATTTTCCTTAAACTAAAGTGTTCTTTAACAAATGTTTGTTTTTACAGATGCAGGTAACTATTACTGTGATATAGCAGTGTGCCATGTATTGTTGCGATAAATCCCAAAAATTCGACCCAGAACTTCTACCCTTTTTGTTTGCTATATTATTTCTGTCAATTAAAAAAAAATATATTGGAAACTCACAATGCATTGTTGTACAGGTTTGGAAGTCTGGTTTGTTGGAAAAACAAAACTCATCCAGAACTGTTAACCGATCCCTCCACTTCCTCCCTCTCCTCCCGCTGCAGGACGTTAACGACAAACTTAGCCTGAAATTCCCCAAGCTCTACCTACCCGGCCAGCAAGGGACATTGTTCAACTACAGGAACTTCTTCATCAGCTTGTTCCACGGCATCTTTGTCTCGCTCATCATCTTCTTCATCCCCTACGGAGCCTTCCTGCAGACTATGGGGCAGGACGGTGAAGCCCCATCTGACTACCAGTCCTTTGCTGTTGTCACCGCCTCATCGCTCGTTTTTATAGTCAACCTGCAGGTTCGCCGCACATAAGTATATCTTTCCTTGTTCATGAATGGAAGTGTATTAGCTTTAAGTAACTAAATAAAAGTGAAATATCAATATATGTCCTGAATTCTCACTTGAAGCACTGAAATCCAGAATACATATCATGCTGTCAATTTAGACTTTTTTCAACCCTAAAGCTACTTGAGGAGAAATATAAGAGGAAAACTGGAACTGACTTTATATGATGTGAATGACCTGCTGACCTTTGTTATCTCCTCCACCTTTTGTTTGCCAGATCTCTCTGGATACCTCCTACTGGACCTTCGTCAACTGCTTTGCGGTTTTGGGCAGCATAGCCATCTACTTTGGCATCATGTTTGACATCCACAGTGCTGGGATCCACGTCATCTTCCCCTCAGCATTCACCTTCACCGGTTAGTTCCCCACAGTGTGACACAGTCTATTGGCTTTGTCTGGCTTTACAGTCTCTTCTCCAAAACACTCTGTGTTAGAGTTGCTTCAAAGGCTGCAGAGAGTAACACATTTGTACTTTTTGCTCACTATAAATGTGCAGCGGAAAGCTTCCTTTTTATTGAAAACCTCAGTGTTCCCAAACACAGACGCCCAAGAGTTTCCTGGACAATTTACCGTTCGTTAAACCCTTCCGCTCAACAGCGATAGTCCAGTCATAGCTTAGCAACCGTAACTAAGGCCTGTCAAGCTTTGGATTTCTCCACATGCTTAAGTGGTGTGCACAGGGCTGTAGTAAGAGAGATACTCTGCATCTAAAGTTAGAGAGTATTGTCTTTTTTTTTTTTTTTAATGATCATTATGTTTTCAGATTGTCCGTCTGTCCGCACATATATGTCCGTCCAATTCTCATGACCCCGATATCTTAGGAATGCCTTGAGGGAATTCACATTTAGCACAAACGTCCACTTGGATTTTTCCTATCATACATGTGTTACATGTAGCTTTAGCATCAGTCTTTTAGCATTATATAATTTATGTGCATGGGATAATCTTTTTAAAACAAGCTAATGTTAGCTTAATTAGCTAGCTATAGCTGATAATCTGCCAGCCGCACGTCATTTCAGCCAGCAAAATCGACGGTTGTTGGCTAGAAATGTCAACTTCTGTCTGATATCAAGGACCCACTGTTTAAAAAATTGCTTAGAATTCCAAGTGGTAAATCTGCCACAGTTAAACTGCATTTGTGCCGCGCGGGAACTGAAATCTCGACAGGTGTAGCAACAGTAACTAAGGGGTGTGGGGCTTAGCGAATGGTCAATTGGCCGTTAGTTGGAAAGGTTACACCTTCATTCTTGACAAATCACATTTTTTCCCACAGTTCCCCAGTTTAGTAAGCAGAATGGCTTTAAATACTACAGTACACATAAGCCTCAGCAGCTGTTTGTGTTTGAGGACTGAAATCAGAGTTGTAGCTGAATTGCTCACCAAAATATATATAATATATCCTATTTCTATGAAGCTCAACTCTGCCTTCCAGTAGTTGCACAGCAACAGAATTTGAAGCTCTCATTGTTTCTTAAAGCACTGCTTTTTGGGACTCGTAGTTGACTTCTCCACTAAAGTTGTTATGGAAACGGTTTTGTGCCTTTTGACTTTTTGAAGCTGAATTGTTTATTTTATGTTCATCCAAGCAGACAGTCAGCTAAATGGCTGTATTTATATAGTGCTGTTATCTACAAGGTTTTACAAGGTTTTTGCCGCTCATTCACACACACACTCTCACACCGAGGGTAATGAGCTACCACGCAGAGTGCTGGCCAACCATCGGGAGTGTCTTCGACATGTAAACAGGAGGAGGTGGGGATCGAACCACCAACCCTGTGATCAGTGAACGACCTGCTCTACCCTCCTGAGACACAGCCGCCCCCACAGCTAACATCGTCTTTGTGAAACAGGGCCATAGAACGCCACATCAAACCCTGCCCTCTTCACCACTCTATTAACGTGTGTTTTTTGTGTTTGTAGGTGTAGCGTCGAACGCTCTGCGTCAGCCCTACCTGTGGTTAACCATCATCCTGACTGTGGGCATCAGCCTGCTGCCCGTCATCTGCATCCAGTTCCTCCATAAAACCATCTGGCCCTCTGAAGGAGACAAGGTGAGACCTCCACTAGGCAGCCTGCTGCTGGGACTGCCTGAATAATCACCAATATCAAGAGAAAGTAGATAAGACATACCATATTCCTAATACTTTACACACAGATCAGAACAACTACATACTGGGATCCAGTTCTTATGTCAATTTCTTTCTTCTTTTTTTTTTCTTATGTCAAAAAGGCAAATGGTTATAGTTATAGTATGGTTTTTCTAGAAGCAAAAGCACTTGCTGGTGAATACACATTTATCACAGAAGTTGGGAAAAGCAATGTATCGAGAAAATATCATTTAATGAAGATTTTGTGCAAGATAATCATTTGAAGAAGTTTTATGTAAGCCAATTTCTGCTGCTTGAGGGAAAAAAAATCCACAACTTAAGTGTTTGTTTCCCCTCATAATTATGACTTACAAGACTTATGACTTGTCTTGTAATTAGCTGAAATAGAAATAATCCTGTACACCTCCTCTTTTCCCATAAGATGAAAAAATGGCACAGCAGTGTTTCTCTAATGTTGCCTGTTTATTTCCCATCATCCCCCAGGTCCAGAGAAACAGGAAGAAGTACGAGATGGAGATGGAACAGGAGGAGAAGAAAAAGCTGCCAGCCTTCCAGCGCGACCGGCGTTCCCGCCGCTCCGCCTATGCCTTCTCTCACTCCCGTGGCTACGCCGACCTCATCTCGTCTGGGCGGAGCATTCGGCGGCGTCCGCTGGCCCGTGGTGGACCCCAGGACAGCATCAGGGAGGTTCCCCAGAGAGAGGCCGAAAACATCTAAAAGGGGCTGAGCAGGAAATGGAGCAAAACTGTAGCGAGATGGGTTGTAAATATTTGGCAAAGAGCAAGGAGCGCTTTGTTTATCTTCATTGTTATGTGTGGAGTCGCTGCTGAAATGGTCAACATCGAAATCTCTGCACAGAAACGACAGCCTGGTCGGAGTTTAAGTGGACCTCTTCCTTTGGGGTATTCAAGTACCTTAGAAGGTGATAACAGAAAAGAAAGTTGCCCAACTTTTAGAAATGAAATGAGAGGCTTGGGTAACCACCAGTGTGTTCACCTGATATGCAGCAATGAAGCGCTACTGAATGTGTTTTTGCTCCAGTGACCCTGACCTCACTGCCTCCAGTTCTTCCTCTATGCACAGACTCTCTCAAATGCAAATGGGAAAAAAAAAAGCTCACCGAAGAGACAACCACCGTTACTGGGGTTTGAGATCATGCAGCGACTGTGTGACTGACAATGCTGTTTAACTCAGGATTTTTAAAATACAATTCTTATTTTTAGTCATTTTGTCCCTGCTCAGCACCACTGCGGCTGGCTGTGGAGCCCTAACGCTGTTTAATATGATACTTTTTGACATCCACAGTTTTAGCCCAGTGTCCGCGAAGCACTTGATGTGTTAGTGTTTTATTGAAATATAAAAATATATTCCAGTCAGTTTGTCCGTTAGCTACATCTGTTAGTTTAGTTTTATTTCTGTCCGTTGAAATGCAAATCCAAACATTTTCCTTCACATTGAAACAATGGGCTGGAGCTACACATGTCAAGGTATCCTCTTTTAATGTTTTATCATAGATGATGATGGGATGTTACTATGCCAGGCTATGCAAGGTGGTCAGATGTTATAAAGTGTGTCTTAATTTAAAAATAAGTTGCGAATAGTGATCTTTTCTCCTCTGCTGTATCAAATGCCCTAAGTGCCCTTAGAGAGAGTGTTGCAGTCACTAATTTGATGGACTCCAACTTTGTTTCAGCCTTAAAATCTACCTGACCTCACCTCTTGTTCTTTTATTTTCCTAAGGTACTGTTAACACACTCTGTAGGGAACCTGCAATTCTTTTTTTTTTACAATTTGCAGAATGTAAATTCAAGTGCTCCTTACTTCTAACAGGGAAAGAAACACCGCAAGGAGGTCTTGGTTTATCTTCATTTGATTATGTTTAAGTAGTTTGTTCTTTTCTTATTTTTTAAACTTCTTGGAATTTAAATTACATGTTCCTTAAGTTGTAAAAATAATGATTTTCTGTGTGTGTCAGTGGTTGTTTACAACGAACCCAAAGAAAATGTTTGTTTTTCCAGTCATATAATCCGATTTAGGATATCTGCTAAGCCAAACGTGCCACATTCCTGTTCTGACTGTTACTGTATCCCCTTCATGCTAGTGTTACTGTATGCAGATAATGTCTTTTTATTACTGAATGAATGGAGGCAGTAGATGAGGACTGTTGATTGTACCAGCAACAGTTTGGTCTCTCTCATATGACGGTATTTTATCATATGGTTGTTAATAAAAGCCAAGGGCACATTTAGCAATCTGAAATGAGTGTTTATTTTATTGTGGTGACTCGTGCATCTCATTTTATGTATGATTGTGTTGATTTGAATTTAACATTTTTTTTTTGGAGCTTATGGAGATGTTTTTCTGCAAAAAGCATTATATAGTTTTCTATTCGCAATATCTGTTGAAATAATGAGTAAAGCAATGGAGGTGAAGAACATTTACACAGATCTCACACTTACTGTTTTCACAGGGACTTTTTTTTTTCCCCAGCCATCAGCAGTTTGCCATTAGCTTGTGTCAGTGACGCTAAGCTTAACCAATGGTGAAAAATTTAATGTCACAATGAAAAAATATTTATTCCGTTTTTGAAGACCAAAAGCAAAATAATTCTTTGATTTCTTTTTAGGTAGGCAGCCTAAATCTTCTATATTAAGCAACAGAAAAGTGGAGAAAGTTGTTAAGGTTTGTATTAACAGTGGGTATGGAAAGCCTGGCAGGGTGGCACGGCACAACAAATATATACTGCTGCTAATAAAACTAGAAGCTCCCTGTAATTTCCACCTGTAGTCCCTGGGTGAAATCCGAGGTCAACACTGTAACGAGCTGACAAGACATAATAAACAACAAAGCAAAGAAATTTAAAGAAAAGGACAGAACAGGAGAGGCTCATCCTGCAGTGACACTAAATTCATTAGTTCACAGTATGTGTCAAAATTAGGATCAAATGAATAGAAACTACACAGCCACAGTCTACCTTTGGATTACACAACACTCCCTAGACTGCTCAATATTTCCATTATGATTCACCTTCTCAACACGGATAAAAGAGCTACAGGAATTTTGGCTTGGTGCACAACAAACACAGCAGTGTGTACTGGTTTATTTATGCAGGTCATCAAAGTCTAATGTGCAAACAGAAGTGACACTCAGCATAGCTTGGTGTCAAAGCAGCAAATGAGAAAACAAAAGGGCAGCCCACACATCAGCCTGAGAGTGAAAGCCTTAACATCAGTATCACAACTGTGCTTATATACCTGCCTGCTGGTGAGCTGCACAGGTGCAAGAAATGATGCAGTACTGGAAACTTGTGCAAGAGTAAAAGAAAACATACAGAAAATTGTAACTGCAACAAACAACTTAATAAAAATATTAAAAAAATAGTGAGAAAATTGCACAGTGAGAAAGTAACTAATTTCTCATCCAAGAACAACTGATGAATGTCATGGCCACAGAGTGTCCCAGTATGTTGCCTTTTGTTTCCTTGTGTTTCCCATTTCCCCAGTGTCTCCTGTGCTCCCCTGTCTGTCTCTCTGTCTGTCTGTCTGTGTCTGTGATGTGGGCTCTCCTGGCTCCTGGATCCATACTCAACCTACACACCTGCCATCTATCAGCTAATCACCTCTGCAGTAGGCTACATCAAACCCAGCTCTTCACCAGATCATTGTTCAGCTATAGTGGTGGTAGTCTCACGTTGTAGGTTGCTTTAGAATAGACCCTTGCAAAATGTCACGGCAGACGTTTTGCCAGTTCCAGGGCTCTGATGTTGTGCATGGTCACTGACACTCACTGACATGGCTTACTAGGACACTTAAAGGGTAACTCTGGTATTTTCAAACCTGGGCCCTATTTTTACAAATTTTGGGGTCTAAATGACTAATAGGTACCAAAACTTGGAATTGGTCCAGTAGATCACCTCCGCCAGTATCCACGAACGGGCTGCAATGTAATCCTTGCAGGCAATTGCGACCATGAAAAGTCTGTCCACTAATAGTGCTTGTTTTTGCCAGTGTGTCTGACAACATTATGGAAAGGATCCCTACAGAGACAGACCTTTTGTTAAAGAGTAAGTACTGTGGCTACAACTAGCCTTTACAATGATCTTCACTTCTTACAAAAAACGTATTTCCTAGGAATTAATTTGGCAAGGTTTAGAATTCAACAAACAGGCACTAGTCTAAAAATGCAAGAGGTGAACACAAGACAGAAATTGTGATACTGGGTTGCAAAGACTAAGCAATGCACTAAACAAACTAAGGAAATTAAACAGGCCTAAACAGGTGAGAACAATAAATCAACACAGAAGACATTTACATGTCACAGTAGGAAAAGCACAGGTGTAAATAATGAAATAAATAATGGCTGATTTCCATTTAGCTGCTTCAGGTTCAGGGTCCAGGTATTGTTCATGCTAGTTCACTGTCATGGCTTACTGGGACACAGAACAGAGCTATCGTTAATGTTATTCTGTTTTTTTTTTTTTGTATTACCTATAGTACACAACATGTACAAAAGGGAACACATAATGAATAAAAGACAGTATATTTATTTAACACTATAGTGATAAAGATCTATATAAAAATGTTTAACATAGTACATGCTGTTATAGTTTGAATTGCCTTTTGTTTTACACAGTGTTGAATGAATGTATTGTTTGAACTCTTTGCTAAAGGCAAAGTATGGTTTCTTACCTGTAAATTTACATTTATGGATAAGGAATTTGTCCTTTATAATAATAAGATGAATCATGTACACAGATGTGTAATTTTGTGTATTATTTTCCAGGAGACCAAACAATACATTCTTCCAAAGTAAGAAGAACTTTCATTAATATTTTCAGTAACAAAAAGCACATAGGTTTTCCCAAAAGTTCTTCACAATTGCCCTAACCCTAACATTTTTAACATAGTTTTTAGCTGGATAGAATCGTTAATGTTATTAGCAACACCTGTCCTGGGCTTTTCCTGCTATGACAAGTCAAAATGTCTGCTGGGAAAAAGCTGTGTAACTGTCACAGAGGGAAAACTAAGCCAAGTGGGACACCTGGTGGTGAAAAAATGACATGAAAAACAAATCCAACCTCTCCAAAGAGTAAAAGGGATACTGTATTTTCATGACTGGCTCCTTCCCTCCGAAGAAGATTAGGGCCACATGTGAAACATTTATTTGAATTCTGACTTAAATGTTTCACATATGGCCCTAATCTTCCTCCGTACTTTCCTGACAGGCTGCCATGCTGAACTTGACGCAGAAAACATAAAGTGGGACGCTGTGCTTTCTGATCGCTCACGGCACGCTGTAATGGGCCGTCGCTTTAAAGGGTAACTGTGTTTTCAAAATCTGCCAAATTATTCTGTGTTTTATCATCTGAATGCTCTCTTTACTGATGATGCACTCTGCTACATATTACTTGTTTTACCAGTGAAAATGAACAACTGGTCCACTTTAAATATGTCATACCAATACTGCAAAAAAAACATTTTCCTGTCCCCGGTGTGGTAATAAACCTGGAAGATATGAAGAGTTCAAAGCCAGGTCACTAAACAGCACCAACACTGCCTGTTTCTTTTCTACATGAACAGGTCAAGACACTGTTCATAATCAGTGAAAAGGGTGTCACACAGCTGCTCCAAACAAACCAAAGTGTACTAAAGGGTGAGTGGACTAGGTCAACACATCAACCTCAAACAGACTTATTATCTGAGCAGAGTAATCTTAGGTTGTGTACTGTGAGCAGGATGTATAGTTAGGTGGAATTGCTCTAGTCTGACGTCTCAAACTCTTCACTTCAAGGACACGCCGACTTGCTTGAACGGCTTCTCTTCCTGGAATGTATCAAAGCATGATTCATGACACAAAGCATAACCCCTCCTTCTTCTCCCTGCTTTCAAGCAGGCTACAGACAGTCCCATTCAGTCCACGTGCTTCCTGCTTCATGCCCCCTTCACAGATCTGCAGGTTCACAGTTCGGTGTAACCAACGTGCTGTGAAGCGCAAGCGCTGTCACGCCCCATCCAATGCATATCAGTGAGTGAATATGAAAAATGGAAGTCAGTTTTGGTTCCCAGCTTTTATCTTGTTTCAGAAAGTGAAACCATTTGAGAGCTAACATGTTGCAGCGAGGAATTCAGATGGACCGCTATAATCTGGATCTACTGAAGGATCCAGTGACTATTCCCTGTGGGCACAGCCACGAGCATGAGCTGTATTAAAAGCCACTGGGAAAAGGCCACAGGTAAGCTACAGGACATTCTTAGTGAGGGATGGATCTAGAGCTCACGTGCATTGACTAACCTGGATGTTTGACTGCCACAAGCAGGTCCCAGGTCCCTGAGTCCGCAGATCCTGAGTGTACGTTGCTCCTGGGAGGTGGAGTGGAGTGGGGCAGGGATTTTCTGTAGCAGTCACATACAAGGACGTTTGTAGGAAAGGATAAGAAAGTGAATTTGGAAACAATGACAAGTCTTGGGCATTAGAGTGTTCGGACTATGTAGTATATGAATTCAGTCATAATAAAATCAACACTTCCTTCTCAGTCCCAGAGTCCTCAAGAGTAGGAGTGGACCTGGATCACAGGGCAGGTATTCTGTCCTTCTACAGCATCTCTGAAACCATCACTCTCCTTCACAGAGTCCAGACCACATTCACTCAGCCGCTTTATGTTGGACTCATGATTTACAGTGTATTTTTTTTTGTTTTGGATCCTCTGATTTGTGTGAGCCCAAGTAGACATAAAGCTATTACCGGGGCAATAGGTGAGATTATGCTATTAGTCACCAAGCTAATTTAGTCTCCATCTTTCCTGCTCTTTTCTGTGGTGTTTCTGCACATTTCCCAATGACCACTTCATTTTAACACTGTGGTGATGAACAGGGTTCAGGTGCTGAACCCAAGTTGTGTTAGGGGTATACTATCTAGGCAGCAGGGAGAGGACCCAAATGCAGACAGTCGGGGAGGCTCCAGCAGATGAAAGGTTTATTGACAACAAAAAACGGCTTACACACTGGTACATGTGGGCAACTGGAAGGTCCAGCACAGGGAAATAATCCAAAAAACAAGAACATGAAAACTAGACATGTGGCAACAAGAAAACTGACACACGGGAAGAGACAACTAACGACAACAATGAACCGATGAGGAACAAAGGAAAGGGACCGGTATATATAGGAGGAGACAACGAGGGGAGTAGAAACAGGTGCGGGACAAGACACAGGCGGGAAAAGTACAAAGACAGGAAGTAAATAATACACAAGAGACAAGACCAGGGAACTTCAAAATAAAACAGGAAACACACAGTCCAACACAAGAGTCCTAGGGATCATGACAAGTTGCTCCCAATGGCAGCTCAGTCACCATCGGTGTGTGAACGTGTGCGTGAACGAGTGAATGAACGAGTGAATGAGACCAATCTGTAAAGTGCTTTGGGAACCGTGGTCGATTTTTCATTTTCTATTCCTAGTAAAAACTCAGGTGCAGCAGTAGGGGCACACAGAAAGCAGGAAAAAAAAGTGAAATAAGAAAAGTGCAATTAAATATGACAAGAGAAATGAATAACATAAACAATGAGCGAAAGCTTAAGATATAAGAACCAGAGATTAATACTTTTAGTGTGTTTCTACAGTTATATCTGTGTAGTGAGAATAATACATTTATTAATCAATAATTATATTATTATTGTTGTTAATTAAATTATACAATAATTAGAGGCTCTTTACATTTGGGGAACTAAAACAAAAATATAAAATTCTTTAAAATCGTCTTTAAAATATCGACAGATAAGACATTTTATAGCTAAAACTCTGCATGATTCTTAAGTCAAAGCCTGCCTCCCATTTGGGAAAAAAGGACTCAGCACCAGTTATCTATTCCTTATTCATTCAAGTGGGGGTTCATTTGTTAATTTCCTGAAAAATAATCCCAACTCAAGAACTCTTTTTGGTATTAAAGTGACAAACTTGTAAAATAAGGAATAACACAATCTTCATTTTATAAATAAAAACTTACATTTATAAGCAATATAAAAAAGTTAAAATAAGCAAGCACCTTTGCTCAATTCGACACACTACAGCCTTACTGGGTATAGTATGACCAGTAGCTTATGGAGGCTAGTGTTAGCTAGATTTAGATAGATATTAGTGTAAGATCACTGACTTTCTGACTTGTCTCAGCTTGTACTACTGTTACACTACACTTAGCATTTTCCACTTTTCCGCAAAAGCTGCTTATGGCCACAGTGATGTTTAGCAAATTTCATAGTGTCACTTCAAATTATAAAGCAGTGACTTAAATAATATATGGAGAAAACAAGCACCAGCAATACATTTCTTATCTATGTATTCATTTTGTTTCTTTAGTTGCCTTTGCTTTTTTTCCTTAACATTTTTTTTGAATGTGAAAAAAAAAATATTAATTTCAATATATCTTAAACAACATATTGAAACAAACATTCATTTTTGATAGTATAATTATATATACAATATTATAAAAGTATATAATTCTGCTATCACAGCTGTCAAAAATTGTGACCCTTTATCTATGTAGTGAATTATTTTTCCGTGCAGTCATCAGAATTTGTGAGATCATTTTAAGAAATTTAATTTTAGGAAGATTTAAAAAAAATCTGATTAATGTATGTTATTTTGTTATATAATCAAGTGAATCATTATTTTTGTGAGTGGGAGGATTACAATAAAAGTAAGCAACAATGTGTACAATAGTACTGTCAGTGTCTTATAGTGAACCGCAGTAGGCCCGCTGTGTATTATAGTAAAGCAGTCCTGTTTACAGTCTCTGGGTGTCACTGCAGGACTGTGTGTCTCTCAGCTCTGCTCTCATTAGTTTCTGACTCCAGTGAAACGGCAGCGTGTAGTTCAGCAGGCGGGAACAGAGGATGGCAGCTCACATGGCACCGAAACATCTGAACATCATATTTCCTCCTATATTCCTGCATCTTCACCTGACTGTGCAGTTTAAGGCCTGTTCAACACTTAGTGGGGATGTGATTTTTTCCTCCAGGCAGACATAGTCCTCACTCAGTGAATGAAGAATTGGATTTTCATTGATTTATTTATTTGACCACATTTTTACTTTTTATCTAACCAATCAATCTCTTAATATAGAGCTTCTTCATTCTGCACCAGCCTTGGCATTTTTAGTTTCTTATTACATATATACAAGATAGAATAATATACAGTCATTTCTTTCAGCACATTCTCCAATCGGCAACATTTCTGCTCACAGTATTATAAAATGTAAAGCTTCCATACTTGCAGACACAGCTTTTTCAGGTGAAATAAGATAACATGTAGACCAGTGAAAAACATTTGACTGTATCCATCAATACGTCACTAAAAGTTTAAACACTGCTACCAGCTGACAGCTTTTTGATACTGAATTTCAGTTTCAGTTCAGTTTTGCATTCTGCTAGTAAAAGCCGTGCAAATAGATGGGTAAAATACTTAAAAGACAACCAATAAATGACAAGTCATAAAAAGTTAAATGATAAAAAAAAGACACAATAGAACAGGTGGAGGTTGCAAATAAATAACCTGTATCATTTCAAAGTGGCAATCGGTAATTGTCCACCCAAAATCTACTGTCTTTTAAGAATCAAACTTCACCTCCGGTGGACGTACAAACTCTGTAGAAGCTGTGATCAGCTTGATGTATTTTTGCTCTCTTTTAATGGCAGAAACAAATTCACCTGAGTCCAGAGGACGGACGATTTATATTATCTGACACGTGCTGCATCAAACAATAATCTGTCAAAGAAACTAACTATTAGCCCTTAAAGCCCCTGATAACTTTGTTGATAACTATCTTAATTATTTCTTTATATTCATGACTAAATAAGGAACAAAGGTGAAGTTCAGAAAAAAAAATCTTAAAAGGTTTTATTTATCAAACCTGCAATAACAACTTCGTTAGGACACAGAAGTCTCGCTCAAGGAGAAGTCTCACTCTGAAATCTCGCGAGAGGTGAGTTGTTGCCGGAAGACGACTGACTGTGTTTCTGGTTAAACAAAAAGGATGTTGTCAGACACTTCGAATAACAGTCTGAGCCTGTCAGTGGCCAAAACAAGCACTTTTAGTGGACGTACTTTTCACAGGCACAATTGCCCACAAGGATTACGTTGCAGCCATTGCAGCCTGTTCGCGGATGCCGGTGGAGGTGATCTACTGAACCAATTCCAAAACTTTAGTAACTATAAGTCATTTACACCCCAACATTTGTAACATAGGGCCCAGTTTAAAAAAAAAAAAGTGTTAGTAGCAAAATATCATTTAAATAAGACCATGTGAAAAGTTTAGAGTGGAAATCACTCAGACTTTGGTGGAACTGCTAACAATTCACAGACATCTGAAATGTGACAAGGGGCCCCAACTTCACACTGCTTTGGTGTGAGAGGTCACGAGCCAAAAAGGTTGGAAACCACTGGCTTGATCTTTAACAATGTGTATTTTATAAGATTATTATATTTGTCTTTAACTGTAGCTGTCAAATAATTGTTGTTGAGTAAAAAGTACAATATTTCCTCCTGAAATGTAGTGGAGTAGAAGTATAAAGTAGCATTAAATGGAAATACCCAAGTAAAATACAAGTACTTCAAAATTGTACTTAAGTACAGTTCTTGAGTAAATGCACTTTGTTACTTTCCACCACTGTGAGAAGGCAGAAAAAACTGGAAAGACCTAATTAACAGCTGTATTGAGATAAATCCAAGTGTAAAGACTGAGCAGACAGGCTGCTTAAACAAACTTTAAATGAAATTATTAATTCGTGGAAGAGCAGATGGAGGAGCATCAGCAACATTTAAGGCTTCACTTTGGCCTTGAAAGGATCAAATGACATTTAATTTTATACCTTAAAAGCCCCTTTAAAATGTTCATCTTAACATTTGATGGTTTCTGTTCCTTTAAGCGACCCTGCATGAATGACATCAGACTCCATCAGGGTTTTAAAAGTTGAAATTTGATTTGATTCATCCCTACAACCAATAAAATTACTGCTGTAACACTGCTAACAGCATGTTAAATCACCTTTTTTTTTTGGCTGCTATCTCTCAGTCTCTCTGTCAAATCTGCATCAGTTCCACATCGGAGGCCTCCAGGCGGACTTAGATAATGCTCTCCATATTTACAGTGGCAGGGGGATTGGGAGGTTTTTGACTAGATCCCATTTATGTGAACCTATTAGTGCTGAGCGCTCTGAGCTCCCTCTGATACGCCTCTGAGATTAGGCAATGGTATTACTGTAAGAGGATCGACTCGCCTCGAGGTGAGGGCCGAATATACAGAGAGAGAGAGAGAGAGAGAGAGAGAGAGGGGAACACACACAAAGACGGGAACATGCTCACACAGATAGGACCACACACTCCCCAGGAAGAAAAATCAGGACTTGGCAGTGAGAGCGAGAAAGAGATAGAGGGAGGAACACACACACACACACACACACACACACACACACACACACACACACTTCAAAATGAACAACTGAAACCAAGGACCTGCAATGATAACAATGGTAATGAGAGAGGAAACGTGTGTGTGTGTGTGTGTGTGTGTGTGTGTGAGAGAGAGAGAGAGAGAGAACTTGAATTGTTAAATTGAAATGACCTGTTTTACTCTCATGAACATGGATGAGTGGTAACCTCTTGTGTCCTCTTTAGAGGAGATGTCGCAACAAGACCAAAAGCATACCTAACACAAACGTGAATGAATTAATTTCACACGAAAAGATCCAACGGAGCTGAGGACAGTCAGGCTCATTTTAAATAGATTCAAGGATTAATTACACCTGATCCAAAATGTGTCCACCAATGGATGTATTAAGAGAACTGAATACTCTGCTCAGAGATAGCTCCCTGTTTATTCCAATGAGTTGTGCTCCAAAAATAGATGTCATTTTTCCTGCACCTCACAGTTCACACTCATCTGACTCAAAAAAAAAAGAAAAAAAAAAAGATCAGAATGTGATCAGAGAGTGGAGATATTCAGGTATCAACTTTTCATGCTTCAAATATTTGTGGCCAAAAAATACCACAATAAACGACATTCTCACAATGAACATCAAGCTTTCCTGGAATACTTAGCCTTGGAACCAGACGAATCAGCAAACTCACAGGAAACTTTAACTTTAAATGCAGAATTGTGTCTGTGTCTTTTAGATTTTATGAACTCATTCATGATTTCATGATTTTTTTCTTGATAATACCATAATATCAATCTGTATGATCATAGGAACCATTACTGTTGCAATGAATAATCTAATATTAAGGTAGTATTAGGCTATTTATTCTGTTGAAGCACGTGAGGGAGTAGAGCAAAAGAAAAATCAACTTCTGTGACCAAAAACTTTAGTGTCTCAGAATGATCTTCAACTGAGAGAAGGAAACTGAGATGCAGAGATAGAGGATGATAACGCAGGAAGCAGAGTATCAGAGTAAATATACTGTACATTTAAGAGTAGATGAAAGCTACTGCTCTGGACTTCACGAAATTGAAAGAAATTCTCCCTACAACCCCCGTGGCTGCTGCTGGAACTTGGTAAACAATTGGCTACGGCCCTGAGTGGACATGAGAGTTAGAGACATTTCAGGGGTCTAACTGACCCCAAAAATAACTAATGTCACTATCAAGGATGACTGACATTTTGTTTTGAATGTGGGACCCCAAACAGTGAGGAAGTGAGGGCAAACACAAGGGTTAAATCATTGTGACACGAGATTTTCCCCAGTTCTTTTACTGACAAACAGCCAAAAATCCACGTACATTTACTGACGTACTGTACTTATATTTATGGTTTATTACAACTTAGGTCTTATTTTCATAGTTTTGTCCATCCCTCCTATCACTTATAATAACATTGTTCTCACCAAATGACTTGGTTAGATCTGGGAACACTGTGACATCAAAAAAACAAAACAAACAAAAACAAAAAAAGTCAGATTTTTCAAGAAACACGAGCAGTGATGATGATCAGACAGGTTGTAACAGTTAGTGCTACTAGAACTGATAGTTAGCAAGTGCATTAGCTCAGAAAGCTTTAGACTACTTTGGAGGTAAAACTAAATATGAGCGCACCTGAATACTCAGTAATAATCCCTCACTGTAGTATGTACAGGAAGTTAAAGTTGAACCAGGAAGTCGGTCTGTAAACTATGATGGATGTTTACGACTGACAGTTTGGTAATAATTTTACTGTTTACCTTGTTTCATTTTCCCGGATCTCAGCAATTAACTTGGTGAGCACAATGTTATTATTACTGATAGAAATGATGGACAAAACTAAGAAAATAAGACCAAAGTTGCATGAAACAGGAATTTTCCTTTAGATACAGTTCAGAGTCTTTTTTCCCTCCGTCCTTGTAATAGAGAATTGTGATGTGTGTGTATGTGTGTGTGTGTGCGTGAGACAGTGAACCTCGGCAAGGAAGAGGAAGGTTGACAAAGAGGAAGTCACAGCACCGACCCCCCCCCCAGCAGAAGGAGCGAGCGCCGTCTCATAATTTATGCCTTAAAAAGCATGAATTTTTCAGAGCACAGTGGCAGAGATGGCACTTCATGTTTACGACAATCATTTCCTTAGTGAATGATTCATGTGGATGTGGCTCTTATGAATCTTTCAGGGTACAAACAGAAACACTGATGCTCAGAGCTTTATACTCCTTCGCTGGTTGCTGCTTCGACAGCCAAACTGAGAGTCTGGGAATGGAGCAAACAGTGAAGTGATCGTGGGAATAATAACCCTACCTGCCTCGTCCTCAGTTCTTTATTTGTCTGATTTATTTTCTAAGCACTTCTAAGGGTCACAGGAATATCAGTATAGCTTTTTGGATATTCTTCTCACATGTTGATTTCTGGACAGTGTAAATTTAGGTTTCTTAGGTTTTTCCAATGGCTACACTGAAAGTGATGTGTTCTGAGTTGTGACATCGCAGCTAGGGGTAAAGGGTTCTGTTCCTTAATGAATATAAATTAAAATTGCATGAACGATGCATGAATTCTTTTGGGTCTTCAAAGTTGAAATCTTATTAATTTCACCTGGATTTCTTCTTCCTTCTTTATGGCCAAGAACAGCAGCCTAAAGGCCTGCTCACACCAGCATGTGACGTTTTGCTGCAACCTCAATTCGTTCCAGTGGATTTGCTTGCGTGGGTGAAATAAATCTGTCGACTGAACTCTGGTGAACTTTGACCTGCAAATTTGCATCGCTGACCAAAGCAAGCTGTCTTGACATTGCTGATCTTTGAGGGCATGGAGAGCTGGAGAGTCCAAAATGCATACCTGCAAACTAGTCGCTTTTCGGCGAAATTCGACATTTTTAATCAAAATATGTCATTCACGTGAATCGTGTAGATCAGAAGAGATTTTTTTTTTTTGGGGGGGGGGGTCAAGTGGCCAGCGCAATTTCCCATAGACTGGAGGGAGAACAGAGACATTTCAGAAAGCCGTTGTCACATCTTCTTCTCAATAAAACATCTTTGGTGAGACGTTTCAAGTCTTTTGGCCAATCAGGATCAAGATAACTGCATCGTCTTCTTTTCCATGGATGTATAAAGACAACTTTTTGCGGTACTACTACAATGAACACTAGTTTTGAGGTAACGGCCGGGCCACACCTCCAACCCGAGCAGAGCGTGTGTGTCGCGGAACCTATTGCTTTTCATTTCAGCTTGTTAGTCAGCTAAAGAAGAAATAAACTCAATTCGGAAACAGCACTGGTTTTAATAAAAAACATATTTTTTGCCTTAAGTAAATGTTGTCTTTTCCCTTTATTTTCTTCTCAGAGTGCACCAGAATGCTTCGTTTACATGTTAAATCACAAAAAATTTCTTCTGGGTGAGGATGCCCCCTGACCTCCCTACAGGGGTTGAGTTTACAAACATGTCACCTTTTACACCTCTTGTGAGTTTGCAGGTCTGAAAATGGAGGAAGCTATTGTAGCTTATTAGCTGTGTTGCACCATCCATTTTTTAGTATTAACTGTTCTGCAAAAGAAGCATGGTTTGCAGACATGTTGTTGTGTATGTGCTGGATGTGTAAAGCCATATCAACTTATAGGTGACGTCAGTGTTGTTTACAGCTTGTTTCCACTGCCCTCAAGTGGCCACAAACTCGGGTAATGCAGGTTCATGTTTTAATGGTGCAAACTGATTTAGTAAATCACTTGTTTGAAACTAGCTATTATTACTATTCATACTAACTTATGAAGGACTTTACACACAAACGTAGTGATTTATAAGGAGTTGGTGCACAGTCCTGGGGAGGTGAACTGCCTTTCAACATTACAAATCTGCATTTAATTTACATATAATCAGCCTTACCTTTGAGTCTGCAGCTGAGATGAAATTAGAGCTTGGTTCCTTTTACAGGTCAGGTAAACCCATTATCACTAACACACATAATTAACTCAGCATTATATTAGATATAATTATATGGTACTGTACTGTAGTTTGTACCCAGACCTCTGCATTTGTATTGTTCTTAATTTATGTATTGTTTTTCATTATGATTTTTCTTTTTATAGGTGTCCTGGAATCTGCAGTTCCTCTAATGGCCACTAGATGTTACTCAAAGAGAATTCAGGGAATAGGGGAATGCCATTGAAATGATCTTTCCCCCCCCCCCAGTCTGAATGAATTGGGGTGGTTCAGGTCAAGCTTGTGCCAAAATATCAATCTTGTTCTGTGCTCCTTTGTACAAAGTGGCCTCCTTAGCTGCTACAGTAGTCACTGCTTTGCAACAAGACATTAAATGCACCATTGTTGGCAAAAAGCTTTTCTACATTTTGTGTGTTTCTGCCAGTCAGCCTCTATTACTGCATTTTCATTTTTTGAGTTTTGATCAAATTGGAAACAGTTAAGAGTCTCAATAAATATGGCTAATATGGAACCAGGCTATTATTAGTTAATATAAAAACATTGGATGGGCCACTGTCCCCCTGATATTCACTGTCGCTCCTCTGCTCAGTGGAAGCATGTCCTCCTTTAAAAATCACATTTATCTGTTGCCTGGAAGCTGCAGTCGCCTGGTGGAAATCTTTCATCTTGCCTGTGTAGTGCCCTTCAGAGGGCCCTACCGGCTGTTTGGATTTTAGCCAAGGTTACTATAGAAACACACAGAGGGAGAAGTGCAGGAAAACAGGAAAGGCTTGCTCATGCTAATGAAAAAACACGCTTATTGATTCCCATAAAACACACACACAATTCAAAATGTGAACAAAATGTAAACATCAAAGGTTTAGTTTTGTTAGTGATCAAACAGTTTGTATAACCTCTCCTCATGAATAATGACTGATTTAATCCACCTGAAAGTATTGAAAAAGCTGATAGATGCACTGATTGATCATTTAATTGATTGTCTGTTTGTTGGATTGATTCATTCACTAAAGGCATCAGAAGATCAGCTCATGACACAAAGACTCTCTCATCCGCAGATGACCGTGTTCACGCCAAAGCTGAAGCCTTTAATGCGCTGTTCTGCAAATGCACACACACACACACACACACACACACACTCATCTTCTCTTTGCGTGCAGTTGAACATTTGGGATAAATTATACATTATCCCTTTGCGAACAACAAAAACAACATTCAAAAAATCTATTTATATTCAGTTATTTTCTTATTTGTTGTTTGTCTCAACAGAGTTGATCAAATTAGTGTGATGTGTGATGAAGTGACTTCATCCAATCACAAGCTGACACTGGGGGGTTTGTGTGTGTGTGTGTGTGTGTGTGTGTGTGCGTGCGTGACCTCATAGGAGTGTTATTCTCTTTGAGGTGAGTTTGATAGTCATAGCAGACACCTGCACAGATCACAGCTGAAAAATTGAAATCGTGTTGACTGGGAGAGTATGGAACCAACGATCGAAAGAACGAACAGATGAATTAAACTGCTGATCAAACGTATTCAATTAAAATGTATGTAAGATTGATGTCAACCACGGCAAATACACTAAACATGCATATTGCAGAAAAACCCCCAAAACACTAACATGAATAAATACACAGATGAGTGAGAGCGCAATTAAGGTAATGAATGAATGAATGAACAAATTCACAGAGTGAATGAGTAAGTGGACATTAAATAAATGACAGTGTGTGAATGAAGAAAGTGAACAGTAATAGAAAATATTTAATTGATCTGCATCAAAATACAAATGTGCATGTGCATGTGTCATTTACATAAATTTGGTTGCAAGTTCATAACGTGTTCTGGAGTTGTGGGCAGTTTTGTGGCAAATAGGCCACACCTGCAAGAATGTGACATAATATGTCATAAAAAGAAATGTATACATTTTTGGGCTCATATAAAATATTATATACCACATTTCATGAAGACATTTGTAGGAGCAGAAGTGAAAAACAAAAAACAAAGAATGGCATGGCCTAAACTAATAAGCCGATGAATTCAGAAAGAAAATTGCTTCTATGCTTCACTGTGTGGGAGTTATGATTCAAAACATGCAGTGTTTTTTACATGGACACATAGTTGTGTTATTGGGTCTGAATGAACATGTATTGCAAAGTTCTTGCACACCAGAAAGTCAGAAAGACAGGTGCATCCTAAAAGTACTGTGTAGACAGTATGCATAGTAAATACAGTTGATTTTTGAGTGTGCTGTTCTCCCACAGTGTAATGCACAAGAGAAATGGAGAAGGTATCGGAAGTGTTCTGGTTTCCGTTTGTAGTCTGAGCACGTTTGAGCGGACTTCGGTTGCATGCAGGTAAACAGTCTGTGTGAGGAGCAAAAGTGGCGTAACGTATTGGCTGAAATGCAATGTTGTAACCCATCGGCTATTGCCTGACACAATTTAGCTTTTTATAGATCTCAGAACCCTAGAGATTAGCTTTTTATTAACTTTTTTTTATTAATGATCTGCATTCAAATCATCATCAGACGATAGCCGATGGGTTCAGAGAGTGCTAAACAATGACCAGTGCATGGAAGAGAAAGTCTTGGCCTGGATATCCGTTATCTGTTATCTGGATATCCGGATATCTGGCTACAGATGTCTAGATATCTGGCTTGCAGTTCAATTGACCTCCGACATTGCATCATTTTCTGTTAGTATAAATTGCTAAAGTATGTTGATTTTTTTGTTTTGTTTGTTTTGTTTTGATAGTATGCATATTGTATAGAAATAGTATGTAATATGGATTTGGAATCATCACACAGTGTTTAGGTTTTTAGAGATTTATTGAGAAGCAGTGTAGGAAAATCAAAAGTAAGTGAAAGTCATTTCTCTGACCTTTCTATCCAGATGGTTATTTACATTAAGAAAATTTGAATATGCATCCATAACTTTTAGGATATTTGGGGATTTTGCCCAATTCTGTATACTAATCTATGTGTGTATGTGTGTGTGTGTGTTGGTAGATTCAAACATTCAAAATGCGAGTGTATGCAGCTGTGAAGAACCCCTGTCTTTTAAACTGTAAGTGCATGGTCTGAAATTATATAAATATTCAAGTATAAAGGAATAATCTTCAATCCAGGGATTCATCATTGGCCATTCAGTCAGTCAAGGATGTATCTTACCTTTAGATTGAAAGGAACAGTCTGACATTTAGGCAAATCCTCTTATTTTCAGCCTTCCCCAGAGTCAGTTTCATCTCTGTGTCTCCAGTACAGAGATAGGTCCAGTACAGGTTTAGCCTAGCTTAGCACAAAGACTGGAAGCAGGGGGAAACTGCTAGCCTAGCTTGGTCAAGAAGACAAATACAGTGCTGTGAAAAAGTATTTGCCCCCTTCCTGATTTCTTATATTTTTGCATATTTGTCACTTAAATGTTTCAGATCATCAAACAAATTTTAATATTAGACAAAGATAACCCGAGTAAATACAAAATGCAGTTTTTAAATGATGATTTCATTTTATTAAGGGAAAAAAGCTATCCAAACCTACCCGGCCCTATGTGAAAAAGTGATTGCCCCCCCTTGTTAAATCATGAATTAACTGTGACTAACCACGTTTTTTGGAAAGCTGAGTTCGATTTCACTAGCCACACCCAGGCCTGATTACTGCCAGACCTGTTGAATCAAGAAATCACTTAAATAGAACCTGTCTTACAAAATGAAATAGGCTGAAAGATCTCAAAAAGCAACACATCATGCCGAGGTCTAAAGAAATTCAAGAACAGATGAGAAACAAAGTCATTGACATCTATCAGTCTGGAAAGGGTTACAAAGCCATTTCTAAGGCTGTGGGACTCCAGCGAACCACGGTGAGAGCCATTATCCACAAATGGAGAAAACTTGGAACAGTGGTGAACCTTCCCAGGAGTGGCCGGCCTACCAAAATTACTCCAAGAGCGCATCGATGACTCATCCAGGAGGTCACAAAAGAACCAAGAACAACATCTAAAGAACAGCAGGCCTCACTTGCCTCAGTTAAGGTCAGTGTCCATGATTCAACAATAAGAAAGAGACTGGGCAAAAATGGCACCCATGGGAGAGTTCCAAGGTGAAAACCACTGCTGACCAAAAAGACCACAAAGGCTCGTCTCACATTTGTCAAAAAACATCTTGATGATCCCTAAGACTTTTGGGAAAATATTCTGTGGACTGACGATGCAAAGGTTGAACTTTTTGGAAGGTCTGCGTCCTGTTACATCTGGCGTAAAACTAACACAGCATTTCATAAAAAGAACATCAACAGTAAAACATGGTGGTGGTAGTGTGATGGTCTGGGTCTGCTTTGCTGCTTCAGAACCTGGACGACTTGCTGTAATTGATGGAACCATGAATTCTGCTCTCTACCAGAAGATCCTGAAGGAGAATGTCCGGCCATCAGTTCGAGACCTCAACCTCAAGGACAATGATCCGAAACACACCAGCAAGTCCACCTCTGAATGGCTTAAAAAAAACAAAATGAAGGTTTTGGAGTGGCCTAGTCAAAGTCCGGACTTAAATCCAATTGAGATGCTGTGGCATGACCTTAAACAGGCCGTTCATCCTCAAAAACCCTCCAATGTGGCTGAATTAAAACAATTCTGCAAAGAAGACTGGGCCAAAATTCATTGCCAGTTATCGCAAACGCTTGATTTGTTGATTTGCCGCCAAGGGTGGCACGACCAGTTATTAGGGCTAGGGGGCAATCACTTTTTCACATAGGGCCAGGTAGGTTTGGATAGCTTTTTTCCCTTAATAAAATGAAATCATCATTTAAAAACTGCATTTTGTATTTACTCGGGTTATCTTTGTCTAATATTAAAATTTGTTTGATGATCTGAAACATTTAAGTGACAAAGCTGCAAAAATATAAGAAATCAGGAACGGGGCAAATACTTTTTCACAGCGCTGTACACCTTCCAACAACTCTAAAGCTGTCTGATTTACACAAAGTATCTTGTTAGCAATCACACTAGTCATGAATACATTGAAATATTTAATATTACATTAAATGCATTGATATATTTCATTTTAGTATTTCTGTATTTGCCTGTGATTTTGCATGGTACAGTGCTATGGGCTCTCTCACCCACTGTACCAACATTTCTGTTTCACTTCACAATCAGCACCATCCTGATATGTTACTAGTCATATTATGATGAGTGCCTCTATGACTGTAGTTTCTTTTGAGTCATTACCCCCCTTGTCCTCTTGCTGTAAATACTCAGTAGAGCACCAAATGTGTATTATTCCGCAGCTTAAAATAGTCCCCAACAAATGCACTATTTCCTCATGTTTGAGTAACGTTTGCTAAAAACTACAGTGCCCAGCTGTTTTAGGAAATTACTGAGCCTTTTTCAAAAATGAAACTATAGATTTGTGAGGTGTTTTTACATCTTCAATACGAACCAATTTACTTGTGGCTGAGTGCTACAAGGGGGGTTAGGGAAGACAGAAAGTATTGAGAGACGAACTAACACATTACGGGTTTCGGTGTTTTCATGGGATTTGATGACAGTAAGAAAAATAAAGATTAACACCAGCCTTCTTTTATGTCATAATTACAAGAAATTATTTCAGATTTGTTTTTTCTTCGGTGAATGACACTGAAGAGTACAACAGTAAGCATTAACACTGCATTATAGTTGCAGTGTAAATACACCAAACAACACTTGCACTATGTATTACAGAAAATGCTCTCTAAAGATGCCTACTTTTTCATTAAAATGCTTTCTCCTTTATTTTTAACCTAACTCTTCATAACATTTCAACTCCCTTGGCGCACTTCATCCCCTGAGGTTCCTCGTTTGACTCTGAATCTCTTCCTCTCATATTCAAATACAACTACTTTATTATTATTAAACATTTATAATAGCATGTCCCATTTAGCTGGACAAAGCTAGCGCTCATTTTTAGCATGTGTGGCCCCACAGGGAATCGAACTCTCACCCGGGCTGTTTTAGTGCCTTGCTCTGCCGATTAGAGACAGCGGATCAGTAAACTGCTTCACCCAAGGGATAAAAAAAAAAAACCTTAAAACATAGGAGGTGTGGATTTGAACCGATAAATCAGACTGATACAGGATCATTATGTAAATTTTAACCTCGGAGGGCAGTTTCACTTAGTACTGATGTAGGTGTGTGTACACACCTGTGTACACACAGTAGGTGTGTACACACACACACACAGGGAAGCAGTTCTGCATCTATCTCACACAGACACACACACACACACACACACACACACACACACACACACTCACACTCACTCACACACACACACACACACACACACACACACACACACACACATACACAGAAGACATTGTACTCTACCAGCTGAGACCCAAACAATGAAAAACAAATAATAAAACTCTACTCTGTCTCTCCCTCATCCCTCCAGGACAGACTATCCTTCTCTCACGGTCCCCTCTCTTTACCTTTGTTCTTTCTTTCTTTCTTTTATTAAGACTCCAATGCCACACAGTAACCAGGTTTGTTTTCTCTGTCTTTATTTTTCTTGGCATCTCTCTGCCTGTCACTGTTCAGGTTTTGTTTTTTGCAGCCAACAAAGACAAAAAATTACTGTGTTTTTATTATTTTGTATTTAAAGCTGCACTAATCAATATTTTTACATTAACAATGGATCAAATGAAAGGTGAAAGGTGAATTATCACCCAGGCTCAGGCTGCGGTCGAATAGTCTTCCTAACTGAGTGAAATGACCCGGAAGTATTTAAGTGGCAGCCATGATAAGAGCTGGTCGAATTCTCTAAATGCTAAGGAAATGTGCTTCAATGCTTCCTTTCTTATCTCCTTTAGCATAGGCTACACTGGACCGTCCTTTACCAAAGGAAAGGAGATAATGCCGTCCCACAATTCCTTGCGTCAATAACATCCACTGTCAATTACGTAGCCTAGTGTAAGTGCAGTCGGATTCTCTTAGCACTGTGGTTGTCTTTTCCTAAGTCCTTATGAATTCTCCTTCACATCTTTCCTTCACTTCATAACGTTTTCCATCGAGGTCAAGGAAAAGTGTTTTGGAAAAGACATAGGATGTAATGTTTTTGACTATTCGACCACAATCTCAGTGTTTCCAGCAGCAGCAGGCAGCTGTTTTCAGCAATCAAGCTCAGATAAACCCACTGTACACTAGCACCAAACAACACAGAGACTAGCTGGTGACGAAAGTGGAACATCTAGCTGATAGAGAGCTAGATATTGTTCTCAGGAGTTGATGCAGACCAAACCAGAGCTAAAAGGAGAGTGAATATTGGACATCAGGTGGACACAAACACAACTCCAATGGGATGATAATGTGGGCTCTGTATCTGCTGGATGTGGAAGTGGCAACTGTAACATGATCGCCATATCAACTTACAGTAACATGGTGATAATAGCCTACATCTGACATGTAGGCAGCACTAGAAAATCCATGAATGCAGCTTTAAATAAACTGTGTTTTACAACATCCGTTCATTCACTTTTGCTCATTCTCAAGGCTGGATTACTGCACCACCCGGGGAGGTGGGCAAAAGTCCCAGGTTTACTGGATGTCAATTGGTTTTCATCATTGATTCATTGCAAAATTGTGCAGAGATAATAAATTAAAATACAATATCTATGAGTTGCATTGTTACTTAAAGGACCAGTGTGTAAGATTTAGGGGGATATTTTCATTAGTGTATAATCACCTGAAAATAAGAATTGCTGTGTTGTCATGCCTTCCATGAAGCCAACCATGTTTCTACAGTAGCCCAGAATGGAAAAAACAAACACTGGCTCTAGAAAGGGCCTTTCGCGTTTTTCACGAGTTTTGCAGCCACCGTAGATTCTCCTACATGCTTGGAAGGGGAGGGTGAGCGGAGGGGTTAACAGTTGGTTGCAAGCTGCAGCCTCACTAGATGCCACTCAATCCTATACACTGGCCTTTAATGTTGTCGGGGCCCTGGGATTGTTAATATCGGATCAGTTACTAAGTCACTGAGGAGGATTTAATGACAGCAAAAACACATGGTTTAACATTTGACTAAATTAAGATACCTTGAATGTAAGTTGTTAACTTAAAATAAAAACAGTGTATTACAAAGTATTATTTTTTCAAGTCAATTCAGAATGAATAACCAAATTCAATATTTTACAGTAGGACCAAAACAACTTAAACCTGTAAAATAAACTGATAAACAGATATTCACGGACTGGACCTGTTAATAAGGATCTGGGATGAATCTATAAACTTTTTCTATCTTTTGCTGTCAACAGTATACATTTACATACTAAGGCCCATTTGACTGCTGTAGCAAAAAATGACTGTTGGTGAAATCTGGTTATACTGACATGTTTGGACTTGTACATATTAATGTTCATATATTGTTCTTTTCTGTGTGATTTTTGCTTCATTAGATGCTTTTGAAGAGCGACAGAGAAAGAGACAGAGGCAGGATATTGCTGTAAACCTAACCTAATAAAGGACAAATAATATGCAAAGATTTATGGTTCTCATCAATAATAATATTTCTGTTGAAAACTAGCAGAAAATATCAGACTAACAGAATAATACCAATACAGATTCAGCATCTGTTTTGTCTGCGTTCATCATTTGTTTCCTCTCCTTCCTTCTCTGTGTGTGAATGTGCAAATCTTAATGTGTGCGTTATTGTTTGTGTTGTTTGGTGCAAAATACAAAAATTCTAAATAATAGTTAAATTTTTTCCACACACTGTAATAATTGCAGTTATTTCCCATTAGGGCCTTATTTTAGATCCATCCATCCAGATTATCTAAACAGCTTTATTTGGCACTAAAATTCAAAGTGAGCGTACAGTATTTACAAAAGGACAGTAGGTTAACGTTAAAGCAGGAAGTGGCTCTCTGTAAACTCTGATGGATGTTTACAACTAACAGTTCGGGTGATAATTTTACTGTTAAACTGTTCCAATTCTCTTCCAATACATTTGGCTAACCTGGAGATCTGATCATCTGACCCATCGCACTTTAGCAATGTCACTGTGTTGCCAGATCTCTGCTATTAACTTGATGAGTACAATGTTATTATTACTGATGGACAAAACTATAAAATTAGACCCAAGTTGTATGAAACTGGAGTTTTCCTTTCAACCATAATCATAGTGGCGGCAGATCAGAAGAAGTCATTTTTGGAACAACCTGAGGACTATGAGGACTTGCAGTAAAACCAGGATTACAAATAAACAAAAGCATCCTGTATCCTTCCAACCTACAGTGATACTTCCTTCCCAGATAAACATTTCTGCATGTATGTACAGTGTGTATGTAATCCCCATCTTCTCCCTCTTTCTCTCTCACACACACACACACAGTCATGTTTCCATCACTTCAGAAGACATTGCATTGACTTACATTCGTTTCTTGGAGACTTACCCTAACCCTAACCACTTCTTCCCTAACCCTGACCCTTACCTTTTAACAAAGTTGCAGAGTTATACTTACGTGTCCTAACGCTAAAGTTTTTCATTTTGTCAACATACAAATGTGAGCTAGGCAAAGTTTGTTTAAATTACAGTTAGCCGGTGACTAACGTTACAGCTAGCTTAGTTAAAATTAACATGACGGTTGTTTGAACATTTTGCTAACGTTTGTTGTCTGTTTTGTTAGCTAATCTCCTGAACTGCTGTTATCGCAATTCATATAACATTAGGTTATTAAATTCCTCCTCTCTTGACATCTGCTTCTTTTTTTTTTACACAGAGCGGAGATCACTTTGGGACCCGAATGAACTGGATGAACTTTCTGCTCTACTTGGACGACTTGGAGTGAGGCATCAGCTACAACCGTAAGTGGCTACTTAAAACATGAATTTACAAATGTTACGATGTATGATAAAGTAATCATAAAGGTAACCCAGTAGCCTAGGTGATATGATTAATATTGAGCTGTTGTATCCAGCTAACGTTATCTAACTTTACTTAACAGGCACAGACGTTAAAGACAAGTTCCGCAACATGAGGACCATCTTCAACCGTGAGGCCAAGAGGAAAGCTTACAGCGATCTGGTGTTGGGATAATGTTGTATATGTGCCACGCTGGGTCCACTTCAGCCAGATTCAGTTCCTGAGACATGTGTTTAAAGCAGGGCCAAGCCAGGACAACATGGCGCTGTTCTGGAGACAAGCTTGGTGACTACATCTGTGCAGATGGGCGACATTCCTAGCATCCCTCTAGAGAGGGTTTGAAGACATATTCAAACAATGGACTTCACTTATATAGTGCTTTAGGAACCTTTAAGGTGGAAAAACCACAAGCTTTTTCAAGCTTAAAGGTTCCCAAAGCACTTCACAGAGTGGTCTCATCAGCAACTTATGCTTCAGTGTCTTGCCCAAGGACACTTCGACATGTGGACAGGAGAAGGATTGAACCGCCAACCCTGGGATTAATGGACGACCCGCTCTACCTCCTGAGCCACAGCCGCCCTAAGAAGCAACATTGTGGTCTTTTTTCTCAAACTGCCAACAGCTCTAGTTTGGGGAGAAACATCTCACATCCTTTTTAGGGGTGTTTACACCAGTATTTGAATGACTTGAAGCCCTTTCTGGACATAATCCTGACACAGCCACCATTGAACACTTAATTTTATATATTTTTATATATCATTTTATAGGAGGAAGAGGGCAAACACGATCACGGGGACCCCAGTGCCAACAATGGTCTAAGTACCAGTGACTCCAGCTTGACGACCACTGAAACACCAAAACAAAGGAAAAGAAGAGCAGATGATAATAAAGAGAATGATGCCACCAACATGGAAATTTATAGTATCATACGTAGTTGTCTGCAGCAGCCAACAGTACTAGATCCCACTGATAACTTTGGCAAATATGTTGCTGAAACTCTGCAAAGCTGAAATTCAGCAGATTATTTGAAACACCTCTTTAATGACTTGGGTAATGAGTGAAATGTAAAGATGACTGAGCAGCAAGCTCTTCCAGGACCACATCTGTCTCCCCTTCTGTAACGCTAATAGGTTTCATTTTCTTTGTATGGTATTTGTTATTTATTGAACACTTTGTATTCTAATTTATTAAATAATTATTTTTCCAAAATTCTGGATTTCTTTTTTAATGTATTTCCCCCCCAGAGTGAAACAGGTGTTTACCAGCATCAGTTTATCACCGAAGCAGTAACTGACATTAATACAGCAAGAATGAGGACATTTACAAAAAAAAGGTTCATGGTCCATACTGTTTTTATTCATACTGTAACACATTTTAGCTCCTTTTTATTAAATGTATTTTTTTTAAATCTTTTTATTTAGATTAAGCAAGGGGAGGGCTTTCTTCTGTCTGGTGACCTTGGTCTCTGGGCTCTGGTGGGCTCCCCATTTTAGACTCTGTGACTGGCAATTTCCTGGCCTGTCCTTCCTGCTCCTCTTTGCCTCACCTTTTTTAACTACCCTTAGCCTAACCACACCCCTACTTCCATACCTAACCCTCACCACACCCCTACCCCTGTGCCTGACACTAACATCACTCAAATCCATTTCCTGCCTTCAACGCCTATTTCCCATTCCATGGGACCAGTAGCTCACAAGCTAATGAACAAAACTTGTGAAAAAGCTAAACAGCGTTGACCCTGGTCACAGCCTTTAGGGGAGACCACATGATTATATACTGAGGATGAGAGGACTGGGATCATTGCTTTATTCCCTAAGGCCTTACGGCACCTTTTAAAGATTTCATTTTCTTTTATTAAGCTGTTTTATCATAATCAGAATAGTTTTATATTGGTTTTTACTTGTGCCTGTGCACCACAGACTTCATCCTTACATAGTCCATCTCTCTTCTAACCTAACCTCAACCAAAACCTAACCTTACCCTAACCTTAAACCAAGTCTTCACCCTAAAATGTAATGATTTACGTTATGGGGACTTGCGTTGTGTCCCCAAAAGGAAGGCAAGTCCCCACAATGTGACTGTGTAAACAGATTTATGTCCCCACAACATGAGTAATACATGTCCTCACACACACACACATGCACACACACGATCAGTGAAGGATGCAAAAACATAAAGCTTCTCCCTTTCCCTCTTCGGCACGTCAGAAGCATTTTGCCGGGTGATTAATCGCCGCGGCGAGCGTTCGAGCCCCGCGGTCGGCCCGGGGGTGTCGCCACGATCCCTGCACCTGCCACTCTGATCCACTGACCCCCCCCATCTGCCCCCCTATACACACACAAACACACATTCATACGCAAACATAAAACCACAGATAAATGTAAAAATTAACAGGATATGCAAGCATTGTGCATAGAGGGAAAAAATACATACAGACAACACAGCCACATAATACTGACTAAAATCACTAAAAAGGCAAAAAATAACACAAAAACATTATTATTTTTGTTTTACAATAATGTCAATATACACAAAAATCATACAATTAAAGGCTTAAGTCCATGTTTAATTAAAACATCAACACACACATTTAAACCTGAAGACAAGAATAAGAAAGAAAAAACATACCTGCTCCTGCAACAACGGATGACTGTAGTAAACTGACACATGCAGAGTTAGAGGTTCAACTCCCTGGAGCAAGGCATCAGTCCACCAATAAGCCGCGAATACATCAAACATGCAGGGACCACAGCGCAGCACAGCACCTTATGGACCAGCTCCAGTACCGGGACTAGAGCCCTGCTCAAGGGCAATGGCAGGGGGATTCCGAATAACCAAGCGCATGGAAACAAACTGGGGCACCTGGAGGAAACGCATGTGTTCACAGGGAGAACAAACTCCACATTATAGCAACCTTATAATGTTAATTATTACTGAAATATTACAGTATCACATTTAGCTCAACTTGTGTTCAACAGGGATGTTTGAAATCAGTCTAAGAACGGCCTCATAGAAGCTTTTAGTTTCCCTCTGAAGATACAAAATTCATAATAGCTTGAGAAACAGACAGAGGTCCATGTGGTAGCTCAAGTAAATATTAACAGTTTAAAGTCTGTTCTCTGTAGTTGTTGAATTTTGTGTTTAGAAGAAGACAGACTTTTTGTGTGTGTGTTATACTAAACCTTTTCTTTAATAAGAACTCAAAGAAATACATCGTACTAGGTGCCCGGCTTTTTATATAAATACTTTATTCTATAAATCTTGCCAAAATGAAAAATGCCTCATTAAAAAGCCAATTCAATATATCAATATCAGACAACCAAAACAAATCAGGATTCTTGAACTGTAGTTTTTCAAATAGTGGATTCCTTATGTACACGGGGAAATGAAACACACAATGAAATTCTTCCTTTGTCTTCTCTTTAAATTATATTTATTATCTGCTTCTGTGTACTAATCTTATCTAATCTGGATGTCATATTTAAGCTTTTGGCTTATTCCAGATGTCCTCCTCCCGTTATTCCTTGTAATTCATCAGTAATGACACCGCGGACACCAACAAGAACAAACAGAAACGAACGCCGTCTTCTGGATACTTTTTCACTCAGAGGATAAGTTTACTCTCTCTCTCTCTGTGACATCCTCTGCTCTCTCACCACCTGAGTTGGAGGAGGGCGAGCATGTGTCTCAGGCCCACACTACATCTGTTACACTCCCAACGTGTGTGTGTCGCCCCACCGGTTAGCATGTGCGTGTCTGTGTTTATATATACTCTTGGTGGTGGTGGTGAGGTGGTGTGTGTGTGTGTGTGTGTGTGTGTGTGTGTGGCAGCAGATGTCATTTGTTCTGAAATCAGCAGCTGGATCCTAAGTTCCCAGTGGGACCTTTAATGTCTACAACACACACACACACACACACGCGCACACACACACACACACAAACACTGCCAACCACCAGCCCTACCTGTGGACTATACGCTAACACACACACACACACACACACACACACACGCAGATGTCATGTGGGACAGTTCTTGTGTGTGTGTGTGTGTCCGAGACCAACAGGTTGTGTTCCCTGATGGTTGTGGAGGTGAAGCGGTGGTGTGTGTGTGTGTATATGTGTGTGTGTGTGTATGTGTGTGTGTGTGTGTTTTTGTGGATATTAGCAAAACTGAACTGCTGACCGTTAACATATGGAGCAGATTACGTGCATACATTAACCACAGGCAACACACACACACACACACAGATTTTATTTTCTGAACAAACCTTTTAAAGACGTTTTCCAGAGTTCAGAGGGGAGAACACACTTCATCTGCAAAACTTTCTTTTCTTGTTCTTTTTTTCATTTTTTCTTCAGCAGAAGCTGATGGAAACAGTACAACTTTAAGATGAAGAAAAATCACATTTTAAAACAAGGACAAGCACTTATTAGAGCTCATGTTTCCATTTTTATTAGTTATTATTAGTATTTTAGTTGTAATTGTATAATATTTATAAAACTATCAACATAAATAAAAATAACTTTAAATATCAACAGAAATGCTTATAATAAAGCATTTGTCTTATTATTAGCATTAGCATTTTCGTTGTACACCAGTTATATCTTTTTAGTGATTATGTAAAAATCTAAAATTTAAATACAACCAGCAGTAAGTCATAGTAATAATTACATATTGTGTATTTACTAATCTGGACTAATTTTCTTATAGTACATAACATTTTATTTTTAAATCATGACTCATTAATTTGTCCTACTGTATCTCAGTATATACTTTTACTTTTAGGTCTGACAGCTGCCAAAAAATAGCTTAGGCGGAAGCTTGCTGTAAACTTCATATTACTCAATGGATTCTGTCATTATTTTTATCAGGAGATACTTAATTTAAAGAACAAAATATACTGACATAGTGCACAAATAAGAAAATTGAAGAAAATGAAGAGTCTTTGGTATCGTGATGTTATATTTTGACGGGGTAGTGATGCCATGACCGGTACAGGAATATACCCCGGATGGGCTGCTGCTGCTGCTGCTGCTGCTGCTGCTGCTGCTGCTGCTGCTGTGGTGAAGGGGTGAAGAGCAATGGCCGATGAGATCTGGATGGGTGAGATGTGAAGTGGGACTTCTGATGAGCTCGCCGGAAGGACCAACTGGGATGGAGGAGGGCTGCATCGAGCCGACACTGAAATGACAGCTGACAGCAGCAGAGAAACAGGAGCAGCTGACAGCAACGAAATGATTGGCTCACAAGAGGTCGTGGCAAAATCTGATTGGTTCAACTGAAAGACTGAACGCCCTCAGTCAGCTGACTGAGTTGAAAGCGGAAAACAGACGGAGAGTAAATAATAAATTGATAAGCATGAAGATAGTCAGTCTTCCTGATTGAACTGAAGCTTCATTAGATAGCATTTCTCTTAATCTATCAATAGCTCATATTACAGTAATGTTGCCAGGGAACACACAATCGATGTCTGTTGTTTAACGCACTGGACAAAATGAAATTTAATTGACACAACCAAGACCAGGACATATTGTTAAGGATTGTATGATATGCTTTGTATTTTTTTGTAGTTCTTTTTGTTTGTTAAGTTTGCTTTTCTTGCCCCATGTAGGAAGGGATGGGAATTTAGGGACTGAAGGAGGAAGAGCTTGTTTTGGGCAGTTAATTACTGCAGTAATGATGAATGAATGAATGAACAGATAACAGTAAAAAGTGTTTATTTAGGAAAACTGTTTGGGGATATTTACTAAGCCTGCCACTAATTATTGCCAGTGGCACAAAACTTTGTGTCACATTTTTTTAATTTGGTGGGGTCTTTAGTAACACTACAGATGTAAAAGAGCCTGGTTCTTCTGTTTGCATAAAGAGCTGCTAAATAATATCTGATGTGGGGCCGTTTTGACACGTGTTGCACACATCTGGAAAGGAATGAAGTGCATAAGAAAGAGTTTTCTGCTGCTAAACTTTAAAAATTGGTTGAACAGAAGACATTTCCGGGAACTGTATTCATATCGCAAGAGGAATGCTGTGTTTGTGAGGTAATATTAAATCAGCTCTACAAAAAGAACAGTGACTGGGTAATTGAAAAAAAGTATGGGAGATTATTGGTAAAACTCCTTTGACTAGATTACTTCTGTAAACAGATAATAGAATAATAATACAACAGCTGACTTTACTGGCTGCTTCAATCATATTAAATGTTAGGGACAATAAGCAGGAAGCCTATGTGAGTAACAGAAAAGTAAAATCATGTGAAAAAATAACATGACTGTTGCATTGCTGCTCTTTTCCGTTGAGTTGCGGTGCGTGTCGGATAAAACAGTGCTGCAGATTTTAAACCTGCTTTTCTTAAACTGCATTTTTCAGACAGTTTCTGCTGCAGTGGTCAGTCTGCAGTGGCAAATCAGGTGCAGCGGCTATTTCTGTGAATTTTCAGTGCTGACGCTTTTCCAGCACAAATCCTTGATGTGGTCCTTTAGTAATAAGGACAAATGTAATTTCACTGTTAAGAATATAAAAAGGGCCACAAAGCCTTAGTAAACATCTCCCCTACATGTTCAGTAAGACAGTAAGCATGTATGCTTCTGCAGGTTTTGATATAATCTCCTGATATTTGCTTTGCCCTTCAGTTCGATCACAAAAAAATACTTAATAATGTTACATGCTTAAAGTACAGCTGAGTCTGATGAAAGCTGAGCCAAGTCTGACAGCGTAGAGGTGAGCCTCATGAGTCAGAGTCTGAGATGTCCTCAAAAGGCCACCATACAGAGGACAAACGCTTTATATTTAGAACCCTCAGGACAAACTTTACGTTCTTTGACCCACTAGTGGTAAAGATCTAAGAATAGACAACTTCTCTCTTTATTTCTCATCCTCTCACCAAATTTGTTTTATGGGATGTATTGAGCATTCATATATATAATTTCCTTTTGCCGTGTGGCCATTTCACAAACATTCACCTTAAAATGCCCGGGGAGTTTAGCCCTGTAGCCAGGCACCATATGGCCGTCTCATACAGGATCTACCCTCGTTCCTGACAATTAGGACCACAGCCTAAAACCCTGCTGGATCTGGAACACAGCCAGGTGAGAGGAGGACAGAGAGAAGCCGAGAGAGAGAGAG